>BDDC01000234.1:0-38004 GCA_001662425.1 Chlamydomonas sphaeroides | reverse complement strand
GGGGGGGGGGGGGGGGGGGGGGGGGGGGGGGGGGGGGGAAGCGAGCTTGCGGGGGCGTGCCAAACACTTTTATGGGGGTGGGGCAGCGCGCGCCAGCTGTCGAGCAGAGTTGTTGGCCGTGGCCGTGTGGCGTCATCTGTTGTGGCATGTGCCCCCTCCCATTGGTCAACAGATAGGCCCCAGCCAACCCCGTCAGAGCGGCGTCAGAGAGAGGGCAGCTAGGGATGCTGGCCACGAGTGGTGACGGGTGGCGACGAGACCACAATAGAAATCCCTATGCAAGCAACTCGCGGAGTGTGGCCGCGAGCTGAGGCAAGATGGTGGCCCGTACGTAGCCAGACGCAATCGACCGTGCCTGACCAGGTCTTCGGGGCATTCGAGGCGGCCGGCTGCTGTCGAGACCTCAAGTCCCCGGGGTGCCACTGCCGGCGCTCCTCGTACCTGGCAGCGCACAAGTAGCTAGAAGAATAGAGAAGAAGAAGGCCGCCAGCGCTTGCGCTTTCATTTGACACACGGCGTCGGCGTCTAGCCTGGCGCGCAGTGCCCTGCGCCCTGCTGGGTATGCATCGAGCGATGACCGCCCGACCGGTGCGTCACATACTTTGGCCGCTCATTGTGGCCAGCAAGCTGCCGAGACCAGCTAAGGACGCGCCCAGGGCCTTAACACACTTCCACACGACAAACTCCGATGCTGCTCACCTCCTCGTGCCCACATCCGGCATTTGAACACGGAATTGATACCAATATGACATCGGACGTCCGGTACGTGCTCCCCATGACAATGTCCGTGGTTGCCCACAATTATGCTACCTACTGGCACCAAACATGGAGCATTCCGCAACCACAACACGGAAGCTGATTTGAAACACATACAGGACATGAACACAATTGGGACCATGCTCGGGCAACAACCCCCGCTCTTTACCACGTGCTGCACAGGCGGCCGGTACAGGCCGGCACTTCCCCATTTCATCTACAGCGCCGAGGGCGGGTGGAGCACCACGTCCGCGATGGCGTCCGCCAGGTAGGGCGCGGCCGCCGCCGACAGCCCCGCCATGGAGATGCGGCCGTCGAGCGTCATGTGCACGTGCCACTTGGACACCAGCGCCTCGCACTGCGGCCGGCCCAGGCCTGGTGATGGCAGGAGGGGCGGGTGGTAGGTGCGGCATGGTCATGTGGGTCATGTGGGTCGGGCCAGATAAGCGCAGATGTGTGTCGATCGCCCAGGGCGAGCTGTCACGAATGTGAGTCCGAAGAGTTCAACCGTCGTTCCCTTCCATTTCCTCCACACGCCCGTCCAGCAACCCGCCAAACGCCGCACCCGTGAACGAGAACATGCCGATCTGCTTGAGCACGAAGCTCCAGTCGCCCGGCAGGTTGCGCGCCACCAGCTCCTTGTGCAGCGCGGTGCGCATGGCGCCGATGCGGTCGGCCATGGAGCGCAGCTCCTCCTGGACGGGCCGGTGAAAACCCGAGGGGAGCAGCGTGGTGATTTTCAAACCACATGCCAAGGGCAGCCGCGCGTCCTTACTGGCCCTTGCCCCTTAGCTCCGCACAGTCTTAACTCGTGTGCGCGCCCGCCCTGGGCCCACCTTCCACATGGCCCTGAGCTTGGGACAGCCCAGCACCTTGGCGGCGATGGCCGCGCCGTGCATGGGCGGGTTGGAGTACATGGGCCGGATGACCAGCTTGAGCTGCGACTCCACGCGGCCCGCCACCGCCTTGGAGCTGTGGGGCGCACAGCGACGGCAGAACAGGGGTCAGGTATGGCTGGCAGGCGGGCGGGCGGGCAGGGCACCACCGGCGGATGACCCCCGGCGCCAACGGCCGCAGCCCCACCTGGTGATGACGCTGAGTGCGCCCGCGCGCTCGCCGTAGAGGCCCATATTCTTGGCGAACGACTGCGCCAGCAGCATCTCCAGCCCCGCCCGCGCAAACAGCCGCACCGCCCAGGCGTCGCGGTCCAGGTCGCCCGAGGCAAAGCCCTGGCCGCAGGTGGGGCGGGGAAGAGGGAGGAGGGAGCTCAGGGCTCTGCCGCGATGACCGGCAAGCCCTGCGCGGGCGCCGGCCCCGATGCCCGCGCTCTGCGGCGGGCGCTTCCTGCACCCTTCCTGACGGCCGCCTGCCCGGTCGGGGCCCACGCGCCCCCGCGAGGCGCACCTGGTACGCGCTGTCGAAAAAGGGCAGCAGGCCGCGCTGCTGCACCAGCGCCAGCACCGCCTCCCACTGCTGCTGGGTGGGGTCCACGCCCGTGGGGTTGTGCGCGCACGCGTGCAACACCACGACGCTGCCGGCGGGCGCAGCGCCCAGGTCCGCCATGAGGCCGTCAAAGTCCAGGCCGCGCGTGCTGGGCTGGAAGTAACGGTACGCGCAGACCTAGCAAGTGAGCAAGGCCATGGGCAGCGCAAGGCGCGTCGCAAACTGGTGAGGCGGAAGCGCCACACAGGGGCACGGGCAGGCTCCGAGGCAGGCGCATACGCCCCCGCCGCGCTCGCCTGCAGTCCGGCAGCGCCGAAGATGGTGTTGTGGTTGCCCCAGGTGGGCTTGGGCAGGTACACGGTGCGCGGCGAGTCTGCCGGCAGGTGGGCCGCCAGGAACTCAGCGCCCACACGTAGCGCGCCCGTGCCTGGTGATGAAGGAAGCGAGGCAGGCGGTCAGTCAGGCCTGGGGCGGGGGTGCCGTCGGCTTGGGAAGAGAGCTGGGGTTGGGGGCTGGGGCCGGCACTGGAGCGTGCGTGCCAGCGCTTCCGGCAGCCCTCGCAGTTCGATGGCGGCCCCACCCGACAGCGCCTGCACGGTGGCCACCCGCCCGGCGGCGATGGCGGGGCAATCGTCCCCCAGCGCCAGGCTGCGGGCCAGGCGGCAGAACTCGGGGTTGCCGGCGATGGGCAGGTACTCCTGGAAGGGGAAGGGCGAGCGGGGAAGGAGGCAGAGAAGGGAAAGGTGAAGGGCATGGGGAAATGGACGTGGAAGGCGGCAGGCTGGGTCAACCGGAAGGGGCCGCGGCACGTCCTGGCGACGAGGTGAGGGGATTGCAGGCTATCGGTGTGTGATTCCCCACACCTTGTTGGCTGTGGGGTCGTTGATCAGCTGCAGCTCGGCCTCGCGCACGGCGCGCAGCACCAGGGGCTTGCCCTCCTGTGGGGACAGTACGGCGTGGCGGGGTCAGGTGCATATGAGCTGGGAAACTTGGATGCGAGACGAGCGGAGAGTGAAGTAACGGAGCTGGCAGGAGTCCCCCGAAGTACGCAAGCATGGCTGTGACCGCTGCTACGAGTCTGGCGACTAGGCCAACACGCAGGACACCGTACCTCGGTGCGGTAGGCGCCGACGCCGAGGTTCAGCTTGCGGGGGTCGGAGTCGGCGCGCCAGCCGTCGGTGACGCCGATGATGGGGTCAGGTGGCGCCTGGGATGGGTGGGCGTTGCAGGTTGGGGGCGGGAAGAGGATGGCCGCTGAACGCGGGACGTAACGGTCGGCACGCCGGCCCTAGGGCTTGCTGGCAGCTAGGGCTATTTGACCGAACATGATACAATGTGGAACACTAGATTGCGTTGTCAGCGAACGCTTTCGGCGGCTAAGGTATCGGGAACAAGGGGATGACGGGGAAGAACCGTCGCGCGCATGACGCAGCCTACCTAACCGTTTCCGGAACGTTCACGCTCGGGCGCGCAAGGTGCGAAGACCTCTTGCAACAAATTTCAGCGCTTACAGCTACAGCTACGGCGACAGCTGAGGCCCCCAGGCCGAAGCTGTTGCGGAATTACGGCCCGCGCGACGGTTCGTGCTGCGTCGCGCACGCCCCAGTTTCTGGTGCTGGTATTGTATGTTCACCTGCTTAACGTGCTTCCAGGTCGACCCCAGCGAGCCAGCAGGCGCAGCCGTGAGCTGACGCAGAACCATGCTTGGCGAGTCCTCGCCCGTCACTGCATTGAAGGGCAACGGTTAAATGAAGGACTACAGATGGATTGTTCACAAGCTTCGGGACCTACCGTGGTCGAACGACATGTGCAGTTGCGAATGTGTCGGAGCGGTCCAAACGTGCTTTGTCTCTAGTTCAACGGCGGAGGGTCGGCCTTGTTTGGACACGTTTATCTTGTTGTGCGCGTGCCGTTACAGTGCCCATTGGGATTGCGATGCATGGCCGATGGCTCCTGTCAAGTCAGCGATTAAGGGCCTCAGTACCCACCGGAACGACAATCACTCCACTCGCCCCTTTGGCATCGTACTGGACGCCGGGCACGCGGAGCGCTCTGCACTTGCGTTTGCTTGCGTGTCATCGTGCCTCGTTCTCTCGTTATAAGCTCCCAGTCGAGCAATGACGGACGCTCGGGGCGAGCGCACAAAGGTGCGAGCGCTGGGGCGCGAGCGAGAACCCACGCAAACTGCCAACCCTCCTTCTCCACCCTTCCCTGCCGCCCCTTTCCCCGCGGCCCCTGCCTCGCAACCAGGTTGGCGTCCTCGGCTCCGGCGCATGGGGCACGGCGCTGGTGAGACCATTTGCGCAAAGCAAGCAGGTTGCCATCCCAACGAGTGCGCCAGCGCCGGCATACACACCTCGCCATGCCCCGCCTCCTCTCCCCGTCCCCAGGCAATCCACTGCGCCCGCATGGGACATGACACGGTGCTGTGGTGCCGCAGCGCCCAGGTGAGCGGTCGACGTGGTCACGGCGCCTTTGACTGAGCTGCGCGCAGCCACTCTGACGAAATCCGTGGCGCAGTGCGGCGCGCAGGGGCCCACCGCCACGGGCCAGGCGCACTGCTTCCGTGCGCAGGGCCCCAGCACCCGCCCCCTCCGCCCCGCTCCCCTCCCGCCAGGCCGCCGACGCCATCAACGGCCCCTCCCGCTGCAACACGCTGCATCTGCCCGGCGCGCCCTGCCCGCCCGGCCTGGCCGCCAGCACCGACCTCGCCGCAGTCATCACCCGCTCGGGTGGGGCCGGGGCGGCAGCAGGGGCACACTGGGCATCAAGGACCCTGCCTTGCAACCACCCTGCCTTGATCGTCTGCGGTACCGCTCGGGCTTCTGCCTACGGTCCCTCCCCTCCTCCGCCCCGTCCTGCCCCTGGCCCCCTGCCACCTCCCTGCTGTGCCCCCAGCCTTCACCCCGGGCTTACGCTCGGAGGTCCGCAAGTAGTTCGTTACTCCCATGTTATGTACCCACCCCCGTGGTGCACCCCGCACCCCCCGCCCCCACCCTCCCGCCCGCGCTGCAGAGCTCATCCTGATGGTGGTGCCCACACAGTACATTGTGGCCACACTGGGTAGGGGGGCAGGCGGCAGCCGTCGCATGTTGCACGCACGCTATGATGCGGCCCGCCATGTCCCGCAGCCCTGGTGGCCGACGACGAGCAGAGCCGACCTGCTGCCCACCCCGCCCCCTTCTCCCTGCTGCCCAAGGCGAGGCCGCCAAGCTGCTGCAGCCGCACCAGGTGGGGTCCGGGGGCGGCGGGCGGGAGACAGGGAGGGGGGTACATGATGGGAGAAAGGGGGAACGGGAAGGGGGAAGGGGAGGGGCCCTGGGCGTGCCAGGCCAGCGACCGGCGCCAGAAGCCGCGCTCGGCAGTAGGTATGGTGCCAGGGCAGGCGGATCAGGCGGTGTGGGCAACGGGGCGAGGCGGGAAGGACAGCTCCGGGCAACCGCCGCAACCCCGCCGCCACGCCCAGCACCACGGCCTCGGACGGTCGGCCTCGCCGGCGACCGCCGCTCGCCGCTACCCAGCGGTGCCTGCCGCTGCCATGTCGCGGCCGCCACCCCCCAGATCCTGGTCAGCTGCTCCAAGGGCATCAGCCTGGGCAGCCTGGAGACGGTGGCGGAGCTGCTGGAGCACCGGGTGAGAGCCGGGGGCGGGCGTAGCGCGCTTGGCCATGGTAGAGGGCGAGCGACCCGTGTGAGGCGCGGCGGGCGGCCGCCGCAGGCCGCAGCAGGGCGCTGTGACGCGTATGGGCTGCGCAAGGGGCTGCGCGGCGGTATGCGGCCCCGCAGCCGCACCGCTGGCAAGCCTGCAACACCGCCGCCACGACCACCGCCACCGCGCTTGGCCTCGCTGGACGCCCACGCTAGTCGCGCCCGCCGCCCCCACCCACCCACCCGCCCCTGCCCCCCCAGGTGGTGCCCGCCCACTTCCGCAGCCGGCTGGCGTACCTGTCCGGGCCCTCCTTCGCGGCCGAGGTGGCGGCGGAGCAGCCCACGGCCGTCACCGTGGCGGCCAAGGCAAGGCACGCCTCGGGCAGCCGCGCCCCACACAACGGCAGCACCCACGCCACCGCCCTCCCTCTCCCCGCCCCACTGCGCCTCAGCCTCTCCCGCCCCCTCCCCCTTCCGCGCCCCTTCCCACGCCCCCGCCCTCACCCACCCACACACCCGCCCACCACCCCCCAGGACGAGGCGCTGGCTGCCCGGGTGCAGGCGCTGCTGTCCACGCCCCGCTTCCGCGCCTACCGCTCCACGGACGTGGTGGGCGTGGAGCTGGGGGGCGCGCTGAAGAACGTGCTGGCCATCGCCTGCGGCATCAGCGACGGACTGGGCTTCGGCAACAACGGCCGCGCGGCGCTCATCACGCGGGGTGCGTGCGGGGGCTTGCGTGGTGGCATAGGGGGGTGGTGCCGTGGGGAGGTGGTGGCGTGGGGAGGTGGTGGCGTGGGGCGGCGATGGGGGAGATGGTGATGGCATTGGAGGTGGGAGAGGGGCCGCAGGGCCGGGCCCCTGCGGCAGGAGGCCAGCCGCTGACCGCTGAGACCGCTGGGGCCAGCCAGTGCCCTGGCGGGGATGGCAGCGGCGCGTGGCGCGTGACCGCGGAAGGGCCTACGCGAGGCAGGTTGCCGCTTGCTATGCGGCCCCTCGGCTCGCCTGTCCCTCGCTGACACGCCGCCGCCCTCCTCCCCGCTCGCCACCAGGCCTGTACGAGATCACCAAGCTGGCTGCGGCCCGCGGCGCCAACCCGCTGACCATGTCGGGGCTGGCGGGCATGGGCGACCTGGTCATGACGTGCACGGGTGCGGGGCTGGCGGGGGCGGGAGAGGAGGGGAGGGTAGGGGGGGGATGCACCGGGGCGGGGGTTGCACGTGCAGGGGCTGTGGTCTGGGCATGCGCCAGCAGGGCCGCAAAGGGTGAGGCGGGCTTCGCTTCCGCACCGCCCCTGCCGGCCGCAGGCGAGCTGAGTCGCAACCGCAACGTGGGGCTGCGGCTGGGCCGTGGCGAGAAGCTGGCGGACATCCAGGTGCGGACCACATGGGGGGAGGGCAGGGCTGGGGGGCAGAGGGCGGGGCACAGGGCACAGGGCACAGGGCACAGGGCACAGGGCACAGCGGGCCCCCGCTGAAAGATCTGAACCGACCTGCTCCCTGGGCTGCAGCAGTAGCGCCTGCAGCCCCGTGCCGTGCACTGGCACGCAACGCCCGCCCCGGCACGCCCCGGCCCGCGCAGGCGTCCATGGGCGGCTCTGTGGCCGAGGGCGTGCCCACCGCGGTGGCCATCCGCCAGCTGGCCACGGCGCTGGGCGTCGAGTGCCCCGTCATGGAGGGCATCCACAGGGTGGTGCACGGTGAGGGGCGGCGGGGGGGATGGAAGAGGGGCAAGTGGAGGATACGGGGAAGGAGAGGGGGAGAGCGGGATGGGGCTGCGGGCGCGTGGCAGGCGCCAACGCAGCCCACGCTATGGGAGATCTGCAAGCCTTGCCGGTCGCCCCTGCGGCCCGCCGCCCCTGCCCCTGGCTGCTCTGCAGAGGGCGCGGACGCGGTGGAGGTGGTCAGCGAGGTCATGTCGCGCGCGCTGAAGCCCGAGGTGGAGGAGCACATTATGCGAGCCTCGGCCACCGGCATGGCGCTGGGGGCCATGGCGGCGGCGGCGGCCAGGGCGGCGGGAGGGCGGGGCCCCGGCGCGGGGCCGGACGCGGGCGGCGCTGCCGGGGGCAAGGGTGCGGTGGCGGTCGAGGCCGCGGCGGGGCCGGCGGCGAGCGCCGACGCTGCGGCCACGGCGGGCGTTGAGAAGGAGGAGAGCCGAGCGAGAGGGGAAAGGGCGGGAGTTGTGGGAGCGCAGGAGGATAGCTGCGTCGGCTGGCGGTCGGTGCTGGGAAGCGAAGCGGCGCGGCTGGTGGCGGCGGCGGTCCTGGGCGCTGCGGTGGCGGGGTTGGTGGCGGCGGTGGCGGCGCGGAGGCGGAGCTGAGGCGCAGTCAAGGTAGTTCCAGAGACCAATGAAACTACCGGTAAGCATGCAGAACCTCCAACACAATGGATTTCAAATTGTTTCCACTTCCGTTGGGGAGGGATGGCCCCGTGTCGGCAGCTGCCTAGCCTGGCCCCGAAGCTGGCGGATGCGCGGCAACGCGCTTTTGCCTTGAGGCAGCGATCGCAGCCCAGCGACGGCATGGACAGGGAGCCAGGGACGAGCGCAGCCTGGGATTGCTTGACATCAGGCCCCCAGCGCGCTTCCACGCCCGCTTGCAAGCCATGTCCGCCACGGCCCGGCAGGCTCTGCCCAGGCCCCTCCACGCCCCACGCGGCCGCATGCAGCCCAGGGCAGCGCCTGGCGGCGGCGGCCCTCCCCTCATCGTGCGCTACCGCACGGCACAGCACAGGCTGTGCTCCGTGCCTCCACCTCCTTGCGTTGATGCGGACCCACCGCGCTCGCCCGCTACGGCGGCTCATCCAAGGTCATCAGCGTGCGTCCCGCTTGCCAAGTCGCTTCTGCGCTGGCCACCGTCGCCCGTCCCCCCCTGCCCCAGTCAACTGCGTCAGCCGCTTGTCAAATGTCCGGCCGCGAGCACCCGCTTCCACGGTCCCAGGCCCCGCCCAGTCCGTCATATGCCCCACCCCGTCTCCATGACCCCGCCTGTCAAACACCTCGCACCCCCGCCGCCAACATGGCCAGCCCCAACAGCGGACACCCCAGCCCGTCAATCGTGCCAATTTCCACCCCTAGCCCATTCCCTCGCCACCGGCGCCCTACTCCGACAGACCGCTGCCCCCAGAGCCCGGCAGCCGCCCCGGCCCGTGGCGCTCAAACGACCGCGCCTGGTAGTCTGCCGCGTCGTACGTGTGCCCGTCGCCGGCGCCGCTGCTGCCATACGCCACGTCACGCCCCGCGCCCGCCTGCTCCTGCTGCTGCCCGCCGCGCTGCATCCGCTCCTGGTCGCCGCCGTCCGAGCCCGCCATGGGCATGGGGCCGCCACCGCCGCCCGCGCCGCTGCCGTCGGCCGGGAAGCCGCCGAAGCCGCCGTTGGCAGTGCCGCCGGGGTATGGCGCCACGCCACCGCCAGAAGTGCCCAGCGCCTCGGGCTGTGCGCCATGGCACAAAGGAGAGGGGAGGCAAGGGGAGCGCGAGTCAGGGCGGGGGCGAGGGGAATCAGCGCCGGCAGGCGAACGGTCGCGACGCGACGAGCACAGCAAGGAGCACGCGGAGGCGCCAGGTTGGCAAGCGGGCGCTTGGGCGAGTGTAGGTACGCAGTAGGCTCCTAGTTCCTAGCCCAGTGCTGACACAAATTCATCCCTTGCCTTCCCCCGCCCGCACCCTTGCCCCGCTGGAGGCCCCCATGCCCAGCGCGGTCCGGCCCGGCCCGCCTCACCGGCCTCGCGGCCGCCTGCTGCTGTGCCGCCGCGATGCGCGCCGCTGGGTCCGGCAGCGGCGAGGGCTGCCGCAGCGGTGACGCCTGCGGTGCGCCGCCCGCGCCGCCGCCAGAGCCAGGCGCGCGGCCGCTGGGCTCTGCTGCCACCGCGGCGCCGTTGTCGGCCGGCGTCCGGCCCTGTCCCTGCTCGGTCCCGTTCATGGGGTCGTCGGCCGGGTACCTAAGGGAGCAAGGGGTTGGAGAGGCGCACAGGGCATGACGGCACGAGGCATGAGAGAGCGTGGCCGTCTCTCATAGCCACCGGCGTGGGCGCAGGTGCGCGGGGGCAAAACCGCTTGCAGCAGGAGCCGCAGCGCTCCCCCGACGTCTGCGCGCCACAGCCTGGGCGGCCCGAGCTCCGGCTCAGGCCTCGTGTGATCCAAGCTACCAGCGGCCTCGCCAGATCCGTTCCGGGCGCGGCGCGGCCCTGGCTGCGCGCTCACCGCATGAACACGCGCCCCCCCGCGAGGCCCGCCTCCTCCTGGAAGCCGCCGCGGCCGCTGCCCTCCTCGCCGTCGCTCTCGTCGCCGTCGCGCACCCTGGCGGCGGTGGCAGCGGTGGCGCGGGCGAGAGCAGCGTCAGGCGGGTGGCGCTGGTGTCCACATGCCGCACCGCACTGCACAACGGCACATTCGCCCCCTCCTACAGCCCTAACTCCTCCGCTCGTTTTTGTGGTCATCGCTCCCCGCTGGCAGCTTCCCCCGGCCCCGCATCGCTCTCGCCCCTACCTCCCGCTCCCCCTTCCCCTGCCCCGCCCCACCTGCGCGCCTCCTCGTGCGCCTGGCCGCCCCCGCGCGCGTCCGGGTCCTCCTCCGGCAGCCCCTCGGTGGGCCTGTCGCGGCCCATGCGGGGCGGCACGTAGGCCATCTGGGCGCTGGGCACCGGCGGCAGCTCGCTCAGGTGCTGCAGCACCGAGTTCTGAGCAAGGGGGGAAGCGGGGAACAGGGAGGAGGGGGAGGGGCGTGGTACGCGAGGACCGACGAGGTTGTGCGGCGCAGGTTGCGCAGGCGGAGCTGCGACAGCGACATGGCAGCTGCCGCGGAGACATAGCCACAGAGCTACCTCACCACCCAGCCGCCGCCGCCCTCCCCGGCCCTCAGCCCCGCCCCACCCGCAGCTCCTCCAGCTCCCGGCGGTCGTTGGCGTTCTTCATGTTGGACACGGCGATGCGCAGCCGCTGCGTGTCCAGGTACCTGCGGGGTGAGGGCGCGAGGAGAGCAGGGACAGGGGGGACAGGTACCAGGGGTCAAGCGCCAGGCCCCCATCCTGGCTCGCTCATGAATGCTCCCTCGTACTGGTACCCACGTCGCAGGCCCCACACGCTGGACCTCGCATCCGCCGGAGTCCTCACAGCCTGCCTGCCTGCTCCTCCGCCCTGCCCCCCCCCCCGCTGGCCGCGGCGCACCCTGACACCTTCTATTGGCACCCTAGGTTTGCGCCCTCGTTTTCCGGCGGCCATGCCGCGCCGCTTCCCTGCCCCTGGCGACCCCTTCTCAGTCGCTCCTCACGTTCCCCTCCCTGCCCGTCCTCCCAGGTGCAGCCCCCGCCGCTCGGCCCTGCCGCGGCCCTCACATGTTGAAGTCGTCCAGCGCCTTCTCCGGCAGCCTGCGGGGGCCGGCAGCGGGGCATCCGTGTGCAGAGGTGAGGTGGCGCGACAGGCGCTGGGCCGACCCCGCTGCTGCCAGCCCCGTGCCGCACCCCCCCCCCACACCAGCGGCCTGCTGCGCCTCGCAGCGCTTGGCTGCCGCGCGGGCTGAGCCGCCGGGCCCCCAGCCTGACCCCCAGCCTGGCCCCCAGCCCTCTCTCCCCCACAACCCCTGCTGCATTCGCTCACACGTCGGGCAGGTCCAGGCCCATCATGCGGCCCGTCTCGTAGCACCAGCAGCGCGCCACGTTGCGCAGCGTGTAGCCGCCGCCGCCCAGGATGAGCATGGGCACGTTGAACCTGCCGCCGCCGCCAGCGAGGAGGGTAAGGGAAGGGCACGAGGGTAAGGGCCGGGCACAGCTGGAGCCAAGCTATGCTCGGGCGCCAGCCCATACGGGCGCCGAGCGCCCGCACGCGTCCTAGCGGCAGCGCCGCCTCCTGCCGCATGCGCCACCCTGCAGGCAGGCGCGCTGCTGCTCCGCCGCCCCGGCTCTGGCACTGCAGCGCAGCCCGCCCTCCACGCCGCGCAGCCCCACGCACTTGGCCAGGAACTCCAGGCAGTGCGAGTGGCCCTCCAGGCTAAGGTTGAAGCAGCCCAGGCGGTCGCCGCTGAGCGAGTCGGCGCCGCAGCACATAACCACCGCGCCGGGCTGGTACATGTCCATCACCTGGGGGGGAGGGGAGAGGCAGGTGCAGGCCGGGGTGAGTTCAGAAACAGGGACATGACAACCACGACCCACGCAGCACGTCCATAGGGTATGTGTGCCGACTGCGCTGGATCAGATCATTCTGTAGACAGGCAGGAGCACAGGTCCTGCTGCTGCGGCGCTGCCCGTATAGGACGTGCTGCCCCTCCATCCCCTTTCCTCGTTTCCCTAGCAACCCCGCAGCGCCGCCTGCCTTCTGCATGATGGGCTCGTACAGCATCTTGTAGCTCTCGTCGTCCATGCCGTCCTTGAGCGGCACGTTCACGGTGTAGTGCTTGCCCTTGCCGTACCCGATGTCGTCCAGCGCGCCCGTGCCCGGGAAGAACTCGCCGTACTTGTGGAACGACACCTGCGCGACCAGCCAGGCGCCAAGGCGGCGGCCGAGGTGAGGGCGAAGGGCGCCCCTGCCTGCTGTTGCCCTGCGGTGCCCTGCCATTCCCGCCCACCACTCTGCCAGAAACCCCCGCCGTCCTGCAGCCTCCCGCCCGCCACCCACCGTCATGACGCGGTCAGTCAGGTAGAAGGCCTCCTCCACTCCGTCGCCGTGGTGGATGTCAATGTCCACGTACAGCACGCGGGGGTAGGTCTGGGGGCGCAGCAGCGCCGCAAGGGGCGCGGGCGGGCGGGCGGCAGCCCGGTGGGGGAGCTGCAGGCTGGCAGCTGCAGCCCCACCCGCAGCAACCCCTGCAACCCACCTCCGCCCTCCCACCCCACCATGTCACACCCACCCCGACGGCCAACCCCGGCCCCCACCCCATCCCCTCAACCGCACCGCACCTTGAGCAGCTCCAGGATGGCCATGACGATGTCGTTGACGTAGCAGAAGCCGCTGGCCTCGGCCTTCTTGGCGTGGTGCATGCCGCCTTGGGGGGAGGGGGAGGGAGGATGAGGGTGTGTGTTGTGGAGGGAGGAAGCCCAGACGGATGATGGGGGGGATTCGAGGGAGGGCGGGATGGGCCGGTGTCGAAAGGGGATAGGGAAGAGGGCGGGAGGCACGAGTACCAGGGTGCGGTACCAGTGGCGGTCTTCCAAGAGCCGCACGCAAGACCCAGACTTTGGCTTCGGGGGCCAGTAGAGCGCCCCGGCAAGCCGCGGGGGACGGCGATGCTGCAGAGCACCACGCGAGCCACCGTGCTGGAGGATGTGTTTCGTGCGAAGGTGTATCCACATGCGCCACGGAGTGGGGAGGGGCGCCGGCAAGCAACAAGCAAGCCGCTTTGGCCGCCTAGGCCCGAGTGAGAGGCCAGGCCTCGGCGCGCGACGCCAGGGCACGGGCCAGCCGCTCAGGGCTGATGAATGAGAGTCAAGCCATTCCGCCGGCTGCGGCTGCGTCTGCGGTCGCAGCGCCAAGTGCACGGTTCGGCGCCTGGCGCACCCCCTCCCCTCAGGCGCCCCGTGCGGCCCAGCGCGCACAGCGCCAGCCCGCGCCCCTGACGGTTACCCGCCCGCGCACGCTCGCCTTTGAAAGCGCTGCGTGCATCTACCACAGCGCTGCAGACAGCTGCTGTGGTGCGCGTATGGGGCTGCAGGCAGGGGCTGCAGCCAGGGGCCATCCTCACCGCTCCAGTTGAAGGCCACCTCCGCGTTGCGGCTCGCCAGCTGTGCTGCGCCGTCCACGGAGCCACCCGAGTACACCTGCATGAGTTGCGCACGAGTCGGCAAAAGGACTTGCAGGATGCGTGGATGCGAGGGGCGGCATGTCCCTCACCTGACAGTACTCGTACAACCCGTCAAAGACAGGGCAGTCCGCCTCGCCCGCAATGCCCATGTTGAAGCGGCGCAGCTGGGTCATGTTCTCATCCACCGTGTTGGGCGTGACGCCGCGCAGGAAGTTGATGTAATCTGGTGCGGGTCAGCGCAGAAGTGTGGGTGCCGCTGAGTCGCTGACCCCACATCTAAGCTATGCTGTAAGCTGGCATCATGGCACGTGTCTGGGCCCTGAAGCCGCTGGAGGGAACCACAGGAAAGCCTTACCGTCCCGGCGCTCCCGCCAAGCCCCAACCCCGCCCACTGCCGGCTCCCGGCCGCACCATCCGCGTGGAACTCAGTGAGCTCCTCGAAGTCGCGTGGTCGAGGCCGCATCACGGCCATCTTCTTGGTAAGCCCGTAACTGTCGACCAGCGAGTAGGCCATGCGCGCCCGGTGGGGCCGCATCGGGTTGCCACCACCATAGCAGTAGTTGCCAATGTCCTCATCGTAGAAGTAAGATACGACCTTCTCGGCGGGCTTCATAGTGGCAATTGGAGGCTCGGCGCTGCGCTTTGGCTATGTGCTGCAGCTTACCGGCCTGTCTGTTGTGCTATGTATGCAAGTAACGTCTGGGTGTACGCGGTGAGGACGCAACGGGGAAAGCGAGTCTGCATGCAGCCCATGCCTGCACGCTTGACCGCAGCGCCAAAGCCCCTCCCAGTCGGCCAGCCTGCCTACTGATCGTGGGCATGACCTGCTTAGGATGTCCAGGAGGCCTGGCGAGCTGCTAACACAGCACAGAGCGGCTAACACGGCACAGAGCGCAACCTCGACAACGGCTTCCACAAGATAAAAATTACAACTCTTCATATCTCATATTGCCTTGAAACGAGTAGAACCTACTTGGGACCCGGGGGTCGGCTTCACAACCCACGCTCTCCACGCCCCCGCAGTTTCCCCCCCGGCGCCGCCAGAATCCTTCCGTTTCAACCACAGTTCCGCACTGTTGCAATGAATCTCACACCTTCACGAGCCTCTTAGCACCTAAAGCCACAGGATAGCATGTAGCAGAAGGCAACAGGTCGTTGCACAACACGAAGATGAGCAGGAAGCCGACACTATCCCACGCTACATA
The DNA here is from genome assembly GCA_001662425.1 of Chlamydomonas sphaeroides. Taxonomy (NCBI): domain Eukaryota; kingdom Viridiplantae; phylum Chlorophyta; class Chlorophyceae; order Chlamydomonadales; family Chlamydomonadaceae; genus Chlamydomonas; species Chlamydomonas sphaeroides. The sequence goes on along the minus strand of BDDC01000234.1, from coordinate 23,228 downwards.
AACCTCCCCAGCTGCGCATGGGTGCATGGCTCGCCCCAAAAAGAGGCCACCCAGACCAGACGCAAACAGTCGGTCATTATGCGGTTGTCGTCGGGGCTATCAAGGGGTCTCGGGCACACCGACCTCTGTGCCCTCACCCCACGGGCCGGACCTAGCCGCCCGGTCCAGGAGGTTATAGGCAGACCGGGCGGGCCCTCCTGGCCCGGTCTGCCTATAACGGCAGGACTGCACTCTGCCCAACAGCCGCACGCACGTGCCAGCAACGCTACGTACGTTCCGCAGTGTTGGGACACTTGAACGCGCCTCACGTCCTGTACACAGCGCGGTCGTCTGTAGACGAAACCGGCAGCCGAGTGGGGCGAGCCAACCTGAACCCACGAGAGCAAGGATCGAGCTTATGACAGGGCCCCTATGCGGCGTGGCTGTGACGTGGAGGGGCAAAGGAAAGCCGCGCCCGGAAGGCCAGAGGCGCCTGCTTCGGGGCGTATACAATCGTCTGGACCGGGTGCTGTCAAGAGCCTCGCAGCTCCTACAAGAGGCAGGAAAGCAATTCTAGGCTGGCGCATGATAGCGACACGTAGCACAGCGCTGTGCTCCGCTGCGACTCAGGCATCCTGGGCCATGGGTGACCTTTCTCTAGGCAGGCTGTCGCTCCACCCCACGCAGCAAACATAAGCGCAGATGGCAGCGTGGGGCCAAAGCAGTGACAGTCTCAAGTATGGCTGCTCGGGCCTGCGTCCAAGCTGGCTTCCCCCTATTGGCGGTCGCGGGAAAGTGAGGAGCGTCCTAGATTGTGACGGCGTGCGGGTACGGCCCCAATCGTGCCGGGCGCTAGGATGCGACAACATGCTACGTAGCGTGATATTTACGTTGAAATTCTCGTGGCCGGCACACAGCGCGATATGCGCGCCGGCATGGCGCGCCCCTCGGCCTTGTCGGCGTTGCTGCAGGTGCTCGATTCTAGAGACCTGCACCTGAACCTCATAGCTCGCCTTGAGCCACGCGCACTCTGCAAGCTGCGAGCGCTTTGCCGAGCGACTCGCGATGCCCATGACAGTTGCTGCCAGCACCTCACCATCCGCGACATGGCGGTCGGCCTCGGCGGCGCGGACTTCGCCCGTGGCATGGTGCTTCGGGGCTGCCGGCCGACGGCCATCTCCATCGCCAGCCCCAACGCGTAAGCAGCTGGGTAAAGCAGAGGGGTTGAGTTCGTGCCGCTCGCGGGCCATCATTTCACCTGTCCCCTCAGCCGCCCTGTCTGGCCCCGTCGCAACGCAGAGCTGCGGTCCTGGAGGCCATGGCTGCGGCGCTGGCGGGCAGCGCCTCGCCCACGCTGCCCACGCGCGTCCTGAGGCTGCACGCGGCGCACACCACGCCCGCCGTTGCCTCCGCCGCCCGCGCCCTCTTCCCCCAGCTACGGAAGGTCAAGCTCCTCGGCTGCGGCACCAACGCCTGCGAGGCCGCGGCCGCCAGCCTGCGCCTGCTCTTCGCCGACGCCAGCCCCGCCGACGCCACCAAGGCTGCAGGCACCGACGGTGCCGTCGCGCGGCCCAGCGCCGGCTCCGCCGGCTCCGCCTGCCCTGGCCCCAGCCAGCTCAGCCTCGAGGGCCTCCGCGCCGTGCCGCGCGCGCTGGCCAGGGCGCTGCCGCTGTGCTCCGGCCTGCGCTCGCTCAGCATCGAGTGGGCGCGCCGCGGAGGCCTGCCGGACGCGGCGGGGCTGTGCGCGCTGCTGTCGCGGCTGGGCTCGCTTCAGGAGCTCAAGCTCCGCTTCAACACGCCCGCTACTGCCGCCTCGGAGCCTGGCCTCTCGGATGCTTGCTTGGCTGGCCTCGGTGCCCTCACCAGCCTGCGGCTGCCGGACGCCGGACGCGCAAGGCCGCTGCAGCTTGGGCAGCTGAGCGTGCTGACGTCGCTGCAGCGGCTGGCAGTGCCGCGGGGCGGGGTGCTGGTGGGCCGGGGCAGCGGCTGCGAGGGGCCGCCGGGGCTGCAGGCGCTGGAGGCGGAGGAGCTGCGGGTGGCGGGGTGGTCTGCGGACTCGGACGGAGAGGAGGAGGAGAGCGAGGAGGAGGAGAGCGAGGAGGAGGAGAGTGAGGAAGAGGAGGGCGACGATGACGAGGAGGAGCAAGGGGAAGGGGAAGAGGAAAAGGAGGAGGGCGAGGCGGATGCGGCCGAGGGGTCCGGCAAGGCGGCGTTGGCACTGCCGGCAAGCCTGAGGCGGCTGGAGCTGCACGGCGGGACCCAGCGCGTGGAAGCACTGGCTGCGCTGCACGCCTGGCAGCAGCGGCGGCAGCAGCGGCAGCAGGCGGAGCAGCCGGAAGCCAGGGCGGGCACGCCGCCGGATGGCGGCGCAGGCGGTGGTCTGCAGCTGGTGCTGGGCAGCAGCCGGCCGCAGGAGCTGACGGTGTCGCTGACGGGGCTGCTGGAGCGCCACGTGCAGCCCTGCGCGGGCGGCAGGGGCCGTGCGCTGACCCCACCTGGCGAGCAGCTGCTGCGCCGCGCGCTGGCCTGCGTCGGCAGCTGGTGGCGGCCGCGCGCCGCCGCCGACGCGGCCCGGGCGACGACGGGGCCTGCCAGCGCCGCCGCTGCAGCAGCAACGCCACAGGGTGCTGCCCCTGCCGGTGCTGCCAGCCCCGCCTCGGGGCCTGGCCCGGCGCTCAACCTGTGGTTCCAGCACGGGGGCTACGCGGCCGGGCTGGGCGCGCCGCTGCGCGGCGCGGGCGCGGGAGGCTCGCACGCCGGCTGGCTGGCGGGGCTGGGCGGCGTGTGCGCAGCTCGCCTGGACCTGGCGGGGCTGGCGCTGCCTGCAAATGACCTGCGCTGCCTGGCGCAGGTGCTGGCCCCGGTCGAGGTGAGCGCCTGACACCGCAGGGCGGCCTGCGGCGGCTGTCCTCCCTCCGCTCTGCCCGGCAGCACACGCGCCACGCGCCACGGCCCAGCTCCCCAAGCCAGTGTGTTGCCTTCGCAGCCACACGCTTGCTCTCCCCGCTGCGCCCCCACAGGAGCTGACGCTCAGCGGCTGCTGCTGGCCCTGGCCCCAGCTGCGCCGCCTGGCGCCCATGCCGCGCCTCGCCCGGCTGTGCCTCGATGTGGAGCCCTGGATGGCGCCCGGCGGCACCGCGTCCGGGGAGCTGCCGCGCTGGGCGCTGGCGCCGGCCTACTCCGACGGCGCCGGCGCGGTGGTGCAGGCGGCCATCGGCGGGCTGGTGGCGCTGTGCCAGGACGCGCAGGCCGGGGGCGGGCTGCGCCGCGGCGTGGCGCTGACGGGCTACGCCGATGACTGGGACTGGGGCCGCGAGTGGGCCGAGGCGGGCGCGGCGCTGGAGGGGCAGCTGGCGGGCCGGGGGCTGGCGGCGGGGCTGGTGGCGGTGGGCGTGGAGAGCATGGCGGCGGCCTTCTCGGGCGAGGAGGACCCCTTTGGCAGCGGCGGCAGCGCCAGCGACAGCAGCGGCTTAGGCGGCGGCGGCTTCGGGGGCGGCCTGGGCGGCCTGGGGTACGGCGTGGACTCGGACAGTGAGGAGGACGATTGAGGCGGGGGAGGCGGGGGCCCGTGGACAGCGTGTGTGTTCACTTGTAGGTAACATATAGTAAGCACGACGCGCGCGGCACATCCAGGGTTGATGACCCGTCGGTCGTGCATGCAAAGCAGGGATGCGTTTAGGTGCGCCGGTGCGGGAAGCAAAACCCAGCGCCGCCGTTCAGATCGTCCCCGCCAATGTATGTGGCCCAGCTGGGTGTGCAGGCAGAGCGCAGCGCGCAGGCCTGGCACAAGGCACAGGCTTATTCGTGAGTACAACGTGTCTTGTACGGGTGGCATGCGTTTATCGGCAGGTGCTGGTCATCGGTGTGGGACACGCTGCGAGGGGGATTGCCGCCGCATGCGTTGTGGTTTCGTGTGGTGTCCGGTAGCTGGGCTGTGGGGTCACAGTGTCCTCCTGCGGTGTCAATGCCATGAGGACCATGCCTCGTAGTCGGTATGCATGTCTCTGTTGCAGCATTGCAATGACCCCCGGACCACGCGCTACTTTATCCCGGCCGCTCCCCGCCCACATCATTCGGCATGTACACGGCACCTGCTGTACAGACGACACGTTCTCACCCATCACCCTCCATGCCCCCACACAAAGACCGGTGCAGATCACGCTATGCACACTTCATCCACTGCGCGCGCCGCTCCGCCCAGCGCCCCCTGCCGCGCACGGCCCCCATCCGCTCCAGCTCCAGCGTTGCGCTCCTCACACCGCCGCCACAGACTCCTGCAGCCACCCCAGCACCACGCCTGCGTTGTTGCCTGACAAGGCCTGTTTGGCCTCACCGGCCGCGCATCTCGCGGACCGCCTTCATCACCTCCTCCTTCTGCAGGGCGATGAGAACATAAGAACGCGGAAATTAAAAAGCAGGATGAAGGGCACTCCACGTGCAATGTCTGCCACGCGCTTGGCTGTCGAGGCCAGCGAGTCATACAAGCGCTGCACCGACTGCCCCATGGCGCATGCCCTCGCGCCGCTGCACTCCCCTTGCTCGCCGTCCCCCTGCCCCCTATCCCGTCGGCTCACCTTGGCCGCGGCGGGCTCGAAGACGTACTTGATGAGCGACTCGCGGATGGGCAGCAGCTCCGGGAACTCCCCAGATATCTGTGATGAGAGATCGGGTCGGAGCACGCCCCAGCATCAGCACAGCACGATCCGGGGGGCATATATGACACGGGCCCGTAAGCGCGCTTTGCCCTTTCCGGCGCTGCTCCGGGCTGCCCCAGGGGTTGCCCGGCTCACCCGGGCCGTGTCGAGCAGGTTGTTGGAGCGCGGCGCCACAATGACCTTGGCCTGCTCCTCAACGGAGAAGTTGGACCAGGTGAACTCGGGGTCCACGTAGTCCTTGTACATCTGCAGGATCTGTCATGACAACGGCAGGACAAGGGCACGACAGCGCGCAGGCAGGGTCAGCAAGAGGATCGGCATTGGGTTGACAAGAGGCGCACCGGGGCAAGGGGGGGCCCAAGCACCTTGTATGCAGGCCACCCGGGTGCAGCAACTCGCTGCCAGTAGAAGCACGCTACGCCAGCTGCTCGCTCGTGACATCGACCCAGCGGCGGCGCACCTCGTTGTGGCTGACGGCGCCCGGGTTGGTGAAGTTCATGATGCCCGTCAGGCCGCGCTTGGCCTAAAGCAGACGGCAGGCAGGAAGCGCACGCATCTCATGCGCACAGCAGTATGTACGGTACGCTCAAAGAGCGCGTCCAGCTCGGCCGCCTGGTGCAGCCCCCTGGGGCCCCTTCGCACCATCTCGAGGGACAGGGGCAGCAGCTCCGGCAGCACCGTCATGGAGTTGGGGATGTTGATCACCTGGCGGACGGGCCGGCAGCGCGGACCGTTAGCGGGGCTTCCAGCAGCAGCACATTGTGGTTCCTGCCGCCATTGCGCCCTTGCGAGCCACCGCGCCACGTAGGCCCACATATCCTGCGGCTCCCGGACCCACGCAGCTGCTGCCGGCGCACAGCAAGCTGCCTGCAGCTGCAGCTGCCGTGGGATGCACAGGCCCAGGTCGCCGTTATCATGCCATTCGTCATGCCGCTCCTGCGCCGTACCTTGTCGTACTTGATGATCTTGGTGATGAAGTTGCGGGGGTAGGTCATGTCGGGGACGATGGGCATGCGCACGCGCAGGGTGAGCACGTTGGGGTACTCCTTGATCAGGTTCTCCACGATGGCCTGTCGGGATGAGGGGCACGGGCGGGGCGCGAGCAGTCATGAGCCGCACTCATGTCTTGCAGGCTGAACCATTGCCCGACCCACATTCCTCCCGAACCACATGCTTCCCCGCACTGCGGGCTAGACCTTTCCCCCTGTGCCCGTCGATGGGCAGCCCATCCGCGCACCTTAGTGTGCGAGTAGTAGGAACCGGTGAAGTTGGGCTTGTCGCTCTCCTTGAAGCCCTTGCCGCTGTCCACCGGGAAGTCGTCGTCGTAGTGAAAGATGCAGCCCGTGCCATAGTACGTCATGTGGATGCCCTTGGCGTTGCACACGTCGGCAAGGTTAAGGCAGCCGATGACGTTGGCGCGGATGGTCTCCAGCTTGTGTGTCTCGCACCAGTCGCTGAGGGGGGCGCGGGAAGGGAGGAAGCGCACGTCAACGTGCATGGCGCAGGTCAGCGTGGGTAAGAGCGGGGTTGCAGGGGGACACGGGCCAAGTAGCCATGGGCAAGACATGAGGGTCGTCAAGCGAAGGTGGGATGCTGACCAGTGCCGGGTTCTCGTTCATGCAAAGAGGCAGCGCCGCATCAATAGGACGGCCACGGACCCGTCTGTGCGGCGCGTGCTTCTGTTGCCCTGCCAATGGTCCTGCCCTCCCGTGCCTCTTCGATGCACTCACACGTTGGGGCGGCCCGTCACACCAGCCGCGTTAAGCACGTGGGTCGGCTTGTACTGCGATGGTAAATGAAGTTGCAGGTAAGCGTTGGGGCCAAGCCACCTTGAGTTGGGACGCTGCCCTTCACCTGGCCCTCTCCCTCTGTCAGCGCAGCCCCATACCACGCGACTTAGCTCACCTTCTCGATATCAGCCACGATGGCCGCGCGGTCCTCCTACAAGGTGGGCGGGTACGGCGGAAGGTCGGGGTAGGGAGCAGCCATGTCGCGGGTGGTGCGAGCGGACAGCTCCCGAGCAGGAGCCGCTAGGCACCCCTCGAGTACGCCGCATCGCAGTTGCAGACCACTGAGGTTGCCGTGGCGGCAAGGCTCACCAGGCGAGCGTCCGCGAGGTGGTAAGTCGCGCCCTGCTTCTTCAGCTCCTCGGCCAGCAGCCCACCAATCCATCCCGACTTGCCGAAGATCAGGAACACCTGTCAAATAGAACGTATATCAGGGCCGGCGGAGTTAGCGGGTTCGCCGCGTGCGCGCCAAGTAAAGATCGCGCTTCGCGAGGAAGCTCCCCCCGAAGCGGGCGTTCGATTACTTTCGATAAAAGCTGAAGCTTGCTACCTGCGCCATAGCGCTCACCGGCTCGTGCTTGCCGTTTGCCTCAGCCATGGCGAAGGATGGTGCAACAGGTGAGTGAAAGCGGTAGCGGAGCTGTCGGTAGAGTGGCCTGAAGTTATGTTTTTGTGAAGGGGCTGCCTGGACTTGCATCGATACGCAAACAATTCGGGTCGTGTCCTTTCCGCGTTCCCGCCATTCGCGCCTGCTCAGTTGCATGCCAAGCCCTAGCAGTGCCTGTGCCGATTACAACGACATCACACAGCCTCTGCCTCAACCGCTGCGCCAGCATCTACCTTCCGCACCCCGCTCGGCAGCATGTGTCTGACATGCAGCTCGGAGCGCTTCCACGTTCCAGGCGCATGCCTTGCCTACGCTCAAACCGGATACGTTCAAAGCGACACCTGCATCCCGTCTCACGCTTCCACAGCGCGCGCCGCGTGCTATGCGCACGTTCCCGTCCCCCGAGTCCGCTCATAGCCCCTCCAGCTTCCCCACGAGCTGCGCCCAGGTGCGGCCCCACAGCTCCTCGTCCTTGGCCCAGCTTGACAGCCTAAGCCTGTGGCCGCTCATCTTGATTCGCAGCGCCTCCTCCACGCGCTGGATCGCGGAACGGTACGCCCGCACCACGCTGCGGTGGCACGGCGTGTCCAGCGCCGCCAGCGCGGCAGGCTCGGGCACCAGCGGCTCCCGCCCGGGCGGCACTGCGGATAAAAGGGCAGGGCGCCAAGCAGGGCCCCGTCAGCCGGCCGCAGCGACGTACAGGAAACCGCGGAGCCCCCTAGCCGCCCGTTCGATCGCGTTCCGTGCTCGCGCATTGCCAGCGCAGCCCAGCTCACCCTCCGGCTTGGGCGGGGCGTCCTTCTTGCCGGGCGCCGGCTTGGCGCTCTTGGGCGGAGGGCTCGGGTCGACCGGCGGCGGCGGCGGCGCGGGCAGGCCGTGCGGCGGCCGGCCCTCGCCGTCCAGCCAGCCCAGGCTGACCAGGTCGAAGTTGCCTGGGGGATGGGGCCGATGCAGGGCGTCGTTACAGCACGGGTGTGTGCTCCACGGCGCCGCGGACCCCGCGTGCCAACCATACCAGGCGGCGCTCCGGCGGCAACGCACCTGCTGGCAGCGCCCACTCGCCCGGCGCAAAGGGCCGCTCCACGGGCGGCGGCGTGGGGTCAGCCTTGCCGGGCTTGGCGGGCGCCTTGGCGCCAGCGGGTGGCTTGGCGGCGGCGGCCGCTTTGGCCGCCTTAGGGTCAGGCGGCGGCGGCGGCGCCACCTCCGCCTCGGCCTGCGCGTCAGGGCGGGGGCACACAGGAACGCCCTCAGCTCGGGCAAACGCCACCCAGCATCCCTTCGCCGCAGCCGTCTCTCGCACCTTCCCTGACCCTTTCGCAAATAACCCCTCCGCCCCCACCTGCGCCAGCGCCAGCCTCAGCAGCTGCTTGACGTCCTTGTGCGGCAGGTCGTACACCCACGCGTCGCCCTCGCCCGGCGGCGGCAGGTCGGAGGGCATGACGAAGCTGTCCAGCAGCTGCGCCAGCTGGCTGGCCAGCCGCAGCAGCCGGGCCTGCAGTGTGGGCGCCTGGCGCTTGGCCATGTCCACCACCTGCAGGGCGGCCAGGGCGGGCAAGCGGGGTAGGGCGCAGGCGAAGGACGAGGTGGCAACGCGTGGTTGGGTCGAGGACAGGAGTGCCGTGTTGCGTGTGGGAGGGAGAAGGATGCTTGCCCTGCCTCCTGCCGTACCTGGGTGCCGTACGTCAGCAGCAGCGATGAGTGCGCCGAGGCGCGATCTGCCTCCGAGGTCTTGACGGCGGCCAGCTCGGAGCGCCTGCGTGCAGGAGGTGGCAAGAGGAGACATGGGGTGACATCCGGGCGCAGCCAAGGGGAGGATAGGTGTTCCACGCACGTCTGTGTCCCGTCCACTCAGCCAGCCCATGCGCCAGACCCTGCAGCCAGACCACGTCTCGTGCCGCTCATACCCGCCCTGCCCGCCCCGCCCACTATACCCTTCGCCTGCTGTTGCAATCTAGCCGTGGCCCCCGCCCCCTCGCTCCATCCCCTGCCCAACTTCCCCCTCCGCCCCCTCACCTGGCCGGCATCATCATGCCCGGGTGCAGGCTGCCCCGGTGCACCTCTACCAGCTTGAGCAGCGCCCCGCGTCGCCCCTCCAGCGATCCCACCAGCCCCACGTGCTCCTCGTCCAGCACCCCCGCCTCGTGCTCCGCCAGCAGCGCCAGCGCCACCGCGGGCAGCCGCTCCATGCAGCGGTAGGCGCGGATGACCTGCGGAATGGGGGCGCGATCGAGCGGGGTGGCGCAAGTTGGCGAAGCAGCGGGAGGTGCAACGTCCTGCAGCACTTGCCAACACCGCCAGCACAGCCAGCACCGCCTGCACCCGCCCCTGGCTTCAAGCCCCGCCCGTGCTGCAGCCGCCCGGGCTCGTGCCTGCGTGCGCAGCTCCTTGACCGCCTCGCCCACGTAGCCCAGCGTCTGCTGCCGCAGCCCCTCCAGCACGCCGTCGGTGCGCAGCAGCATCTCCTCCACGGTGGCGGGAATGCGCGCCGGGTAGCGGATGGGCCGCGACTTGTCCTGCAGGGGCGGGCAGAGCCAGCAGGGGGCAGACAAGATCAGTGACGTGGCGGCTGCAGCGCCAAGGGTCATTACGTTTGGGATGGGGCCAGCGTGAGATTCGTCGCATTCTGGGTGGGTCATGCAGGGGCCACGCATACCAAAGCGCGGAAGGCATCCGGCCAGGACACTGGGCCCGCATTGACGCGGGTGCTGCCCTGCCGCTGGACGGTCCCCTGCAGCCCCTGGTACCTGCCCTGCACCTCACGTCCCCACCTTGGCCGTGTAGTAGGCCTTCGCCACTGCCTCCGTCTCCTTCTTGCAGCCGTCAATCACTGCCTCCACGTCGGTAGCCAGCTTCACCACGGCGTCCGCCGCCGCCGCTGCCGCTGCTGCCGCCGCCGCAGCCTTGCTGCCCGGCGCGGGGGCCTTGGCAGCGGGCGCCGCTGCCTTGCCGGGAGGCGGCTTGCTGCTGGTGCCCGGCCGCTGCGACTGGCTGCTGCCCGGCGGGAACCCCGCGTCGTGTGCCTCGGCGCCCAGCGGCGGCGGCGGCGGGTCGACGCCGGCGGCGTCGATGCGCAGGTCCACCGGCGGCGCCGTCAGGCTGCTCGACTGCAGAAAGTCGAGCACCTTGGCCTGCCGCAGCAGCGCCTGGCGCAGCGAGTCCGCGCACTGCAGGATGGCCGCGCATCGCTCCAGCGGCGTCGCCGGCTCGGGCGCCGGGCCCGAGTCGGAGCCGGCGCGCAGACCCCGGGCCCCGGCTGTGGGCTGCGACGGCAGGCCGCCGCTGAAGCTGTTGGCCGCCGAGCCAGAGGCCGTGGCGGAGCCGGGCCGCCGCAGCCCGCCAGGCGAGGCGGAGCTGGTCGAGGGCGAGGAGCGGCCGGGCAAGGCGCCGGGCCGCGGGGGCGAGCGCACGCCGGCAACAGCCCCGGGCTTGGTGCCTGCTGCGGGCTGCTGCTTCCGCCCGTCCAGCAGCTGCTCCATGCGCTCGAGCTGGGATGCGATGGAGGCGGCCACCGCCTGCAAGCAGGGCGCCGGCGACGAGGGGAGCAGTAGACGATGGCATGCAGGCTCACGACAGGGTGCCAACAGCAAGGGTCGCGCCAGCTACAACCCGTGGCCGCGCGGCGGCCGTCCTGCGTCCGCGCTCGCTGCCAGGTCGAGCACCCCTGCCTCCTGCCCCCCCGCCCGCACCTTGTTGGCGTCTAGCTCGCCCGCCGCCTTCTTGCGCGCGCCCTCCACCAGCGCGTCCAGCCGCTCCAGCAGACCCATGTCCTCCACGTGGCTGGGCACCAGCGACACCACGTGGGCCAGGGCGGCGTCGGCCTGAGCGGTGAGGGGCATTAGGACATAGAGGGGAGGGGCTTAGGTTCAGTGAGGAAAGGTGGGAACCTGGGGGCTGCAGGGTCACGACGGCTACACAGCGGCGTGAGACACCGCAGCGCCAGGCCAGGTACCGGCACCGTTCCACCCGCCCCACCCTGCCGCGCTGTGCTCACCTCTCCGCTCAGCGCCTGCCGCGTCGCCTCCAGCCGCGCCTCCTGCTCCGTGCCGGCGCGCTGCAGGTGGGCGTCGATGGCCGCCATGCTGCGCTTGTAGGCGGATGCGTTCTGGTCGGCGTACTTTCCGCCCGCCTCGAAGGTGCGCAGCTCGTCGGCCTGAGGCGTCGTGGCCGTGGGCGGCGGAGGGCCCGTCAGTGGCGTCGCACAAGGGCGCCACGTGTCAAAGATCACGGGAACAGACATCGTGCTGTGCGCGGGTCATCTAAGCCCGCCATGTCGGAGCGGACCCCATCTTGCCCACCTCGAACTTCTTGTTGGCCTCCATGATCTTGGCGATGGCCGCCCGGGTGCGCTCCGACAGTTCCGACACCTTGGCGGCAAGGTCCTGGGAGCGGGCGTGGCGGCAGCGTAGGGCGCAGCGGGGCGTAATTCATGGGGGCGGGACGTCAGTTCGTGGACGGGGGAGGGGGAGCCCGAGGTACAACCTACCGCAAGCGATACCATATGCCGCCTGTTGCCCCGCCCCGCAACGTGATGAAGCGCACTGTTGCGCCAGCCCGTGGCCCTCAACACAACACCAGGCCTTCCCGGCACGCCCGCGCTCACTCGACCGGCCTCACCTTGTCGAGCCGCACCCTCAGCGCCTCCGCCTCGCGCTGCCGGATGCCCACCGCCTTGCTGCTGAGCGCCTGCCCCAGGTAGCCCTCCGTGGCCGCCAGCCGCACCACCTGCTTGCGGATGTCGGTCTGCAGCGCCGCCAGCGCCTCCTCGAGTGCGGCCTGACAGGGGGCCGAGGGGCAAGAAAGTGTGAGTGGGTCTGGCTATGACGAAGGTGGCGAGTGGGTCTATGCGCGCCCGGCCCCATGCTCCCTGGGTCAGTGCTGTCGTTGCTGCCCGGGGCCCTCGGCTCACCGCCTGCTGCCGCACGGCGCCACTCTGCGCCTTGAGGTGCTGCTCCACGCGCCGCCGCTGCGCCACCAGCTCCACGCTGCGAGCCATGCGGACCTCCTCCTCGATTCGGCCCGCGCGGGGCCTGTGGCCGGGCAGGCAGGGACAGGGGTCAGTAGACGGGCGACACGTAGGCGTATCCTTGGCCACCTAGCTTGCAGCATGTCGAGGGCAGCGGTAGTGGCGACGCTGTCTCCTGGTTGCTGTGGCCGGCCCGTACTAGTCGCCTGTGCAGGCCCTTTCCTCTCTGGCACCCCAGGCGCACCTGTGGTGCCTCAGCCAGCTGTCGAGCTCCTCCGTCAGCGCCACCTCGCGCTCGCCCGCCCAGTCCTCCGCCGCCTCCAGCGTCTTCTGGCAGAACGTCATCATGTCTGACAGCATGCCCGACTGCGGGCGCAGGTGGCAGCGGGCACGCAGCGCGCGGGCAGAGGTCTCAGAGGAATCATCGGAGCCGCAGGCAGGGCGCATGCAGGCAGAGTTTCCTTTCGTTGGCTGCAGCGACTTAAGGTCCGGCATCCTCCCCTGCCCTGCCGCCCTCGCCATGTGCCCACCTGGATAGCCTCGATGGTCCTGGTCAGGATGTCATCAGGTAGCGGCAGCGTACGGCACAACGGCGTGCCCGCGTTGTTGACCGGGCTGGGCGTCGGCACCGGGCCCTCCGGCTCCACCGGCTCGGGCGGAGGGGGTGGGATCGGAGGCGGCAATGGCGACGGCTCGGGCGTCTTTTTGCCCCTGCTCGAGCCAGGCTTGGCGCCCTTCGCAGCCGCCGCAGCTGCGGCGGCTGCGGCCTCTGCGGCTGCGGCCTCTGCGGCGGCCGCGGCCGCTGCTGCGGCGGCCTTGCGTTCCGCCTCCAGCTGTGCCTGCTTGGCCTTCTCGGGGTAGATGAGCTCGAGCAGCCGGTCCGACACGACGTCGAAGGAGCGGCCGTCGGGCAGCTTGATGTGGCCGAGGTGCTGCGGAAGCAGAAGCCAGGGGTGGCGTATGGGACAGGAGCGACAGGTGAAACACTGCATCAGGATGCATTTGTAAGCGGGATAAGAGGTGTGCTACGGTGGGCGCTCGGGTCACTACGCGACAGGACGGACAGGGCCCGCCTGGCCAGCATGGGGTGCGAAGCTGGCAGCGTACCTTGCCCTTTGTTGCCCCACGGCCGGCCCCGCTGACACGCGTGCCAGCGGCTACGGGCGGTGTCGTGGGCGGAGTCAATAGCGGCGAGCCCGTCTCCGAGCCCAGGCCCGGCCACGGCTGGCTTGGGTGCGCGCCGCCCATGCCGGCGCCCCCCGGGATGGGCGAGGTGGACAGCTGCGGCGCCACGCCCAGCTGCTGGCAGAGGCGCAGGTGGTACGAGTCGTTGGCGATCCGCACGCAGCTCGGGTAGGCCCGCGCCAGGGTCGTCATGTCGCGGTGGAAGGTCCTGCGGGAGTGGGAAGGCGCCGCCGCAATCTGTCTCTGACCGCCGTCTGGTGCCCTGCCTCTCTCCCACCTCCATGAAGCAGCGCGCAGGCGCAATGCCGGATGCCGGGCATCCCAGCCTACCTTACAGGCAGCGCCCTCACGCCTCCCCCACCCGGACACCAGGCTCCAGTCCAGTGCCGTGTTGCCCTGTACCCCTGTCAGCCCAAAGCACACAGCCGTGCCAGGCCGGCTGCCAACAAACATGGCGCCCACCTATAGCCGGCCTCGATGTCGTCCAGGCGCTTGAGAGCTTCCGCTACGGCGCCGTCCAGCTGGCCCTCGCCCGAGCCCCGGGTCACGGCCAGCACCGCAGCGTCCAGCGCCGCCTCGCGCTCGGCGTCCGCGGCGTTGAAGGCCTCGCGGCTCGACTTGAGCCGCCCCCGGACCTCTGTCAAGGCGAAGCAAGGGGAGGGCGTTGTAGCAGGACAGAGGCCCGCGAGGGGCGCTATGGCCGCGCGGAGTCCGGCCAGCCTGGGCGGACGCCAGCCCCTGCCGGCGCGTGCTCTCGATCCTTGTCCCACCGCCCCAGACTGCCTAGGAACGCGTCCCTAACGCGCCGCGCGCACCGTTCTCGTCGGAGCCCGTCAGCTGCCTGTGCTCGTCGTACATGGAGCACAGCGAGCTCATCCAGGCCGCCAAGGAGGCCGACGTGGCGGCCCAGCGCTCCGCCTGCTCCGCCAGGAACGCCTCGGTCTGCGAGCGGGGGCACATCAGGCGGGGCAGGGCAGTATGCAGCCAAGGCCACGCGCAGCGCGCAGGCTTGGGAGCGCACGCCCGCCTCTTGGCCTTCTGGCCGCCCACCCGTGCCCCATGCCCCTCCCCAGCGCACCTGCTCCAGTAGCTTGAGCGCCCGCTCGCGGCGCTGCGCCACCGCCGCACCCGCGCCCTCCGCTACCAGCGCGTCCAGCTGCAGAGCACCACAGCGCAGGCCGGCACAACAGCACACGTCAGCAAGGACTGCCTCCACGTTGCAAGCATACCTTGCACCCAGACAAGCTAGCCTAGCTTCGCCCTTGGCGCGCATGGGTTTCCACCACCTGCCTTGAAGGCGCCCCTCGGCTGCCCTGCCCTCAGCACACATTGGTACATCCCCACAGACCCCGCTGCCGTCCTGGCTCCTCGCCTGCTCTGGCGGGTAGCCCGCGTACTCGGCCACCTCGGCCCGCAGCTCGTCCAGCAGCTGGGAGGCGCGGGCCTGCACCGCCTCCTCCGCAGACCGCAGAGAGGCCAGGTGCTGCTGCCGCTCCTGTAGGGCCGTGACAGCAGGCGGAAACGGTTGGGTTGTATGGGTTGCAAGCGGCACACCGCTGCTGGAGCGGCACAGGGCAACACCGGTATGCACAGCTGTGGGCGCCGCAAGCAAGCTGCGGCATGGCAGTGGGCCAGTGCCCCTCACGCACCCGCGCCCAGGAGTCCGCGATGGAAGACGCGTCCGCCGCCCAGCCCGCGACCTTCTTGGCCGACAGGTGCGGCGGCGTCACGGAGCCGGCGCGGCCCCAGTGCGCCGACAGCGCCGACAGCGCGGCCGCCTGGCGCTCGCGCAGCCCGGCAAAGGCGGCCAGGCGCTCGGGCGGCTCGTCGAACTCGGGGCTCCTGCGCAGAGTAAGGATGCGTTGCGGCCGGTTAGGGGAAGGCCTACTTGGGACGTGGCCTCCATGGCCTTGTGCTCTTAGGCCCCTGGGCCGTTACATCTTGCCAGCAGCAGCGTGTGGACGGCCTGCTGCAGGGTGGCCCGATCGCCGCGCGCGCTGCCCGCCCCGACAGCTGCGCGTGCACGCGCCGGCGCCCCACTTGATGCGGTCGACAAAGGTGGCGATGGCGTGCTGCGTGCGCAGCGAGCGCCACTTGTTGTGGCCCTGCTGCCACACCGCACGGCGGCGGCGCTCGCCCTCCACCTCCGCCACCTGCAGCCGCGAGATGAGGTCCGCGTAGGCGCGCCTGGCAGACAGGGCACAGGACGTAGCGGAACCGCGTTTGCGTCAAGTCGTGCGTCACGCTTGGCTCTGGACGTGCGGCCCCTCATGGGCCTCCATCCGGCGCCGACTCTTGCCGTCCCTCCCCTCCCCTTCCCTGCCGCGTTGTCGCCCCTCCCATCGCCGCCCCACCAGCCCTCGAGGCCGCCCACCTGTTGTCCAGGATGGCCACGTTGAGTGCCATGGCCTCCTTCTCAACCAGCCGCTCAACCTCGCCCTCGCTCACCACCGCCGCGTCGTTCAGGCCCGCGCACAGAGACACCAGTGCGGCCTCCACCGTCTGGCACATAGTAGCGCGAGCGGGGCGGGGCGGCAGACAGACCATGGACAACAGTCGCAAGCAGCGGAGGCCCCTGATGACACAATCTAGGGAACGCCGGAAGATTGCCACTTTTCTCTGCCTCGCGACGATGTTCCTGGCGTCGGGAGCGGCAGCGGGCCCAGGATCCATGGCACGCATTCCCCAACGACCCACGCCCCCTCTGCCGCACCTCCCGCCGGCGCTCCTCTGCGAACTCCAACGCCGCAGCGCACTCCTCGACCCAGCGTGCGCGCTGCGGTATGCGCTGCGCCACGCAGTCCCACACCTGGACAGCGCAGCGGCGGGCAGGGGCAGGCCAAAACATCAGCGTCTGCCGTACCGCGGACAAGCCCCTGGTGCGCGTGCGCCCCCTTCCCCCGATCCCACAGCCCCACCCCTTCCTCCCCAGCCCCACCTGGTAGACCTCCTGCTCCGTGAGCCGCATCACGCGGTCCTCCGCCAGCCCCGCCATGTCGTCGTCGCAGCCCGCGTTGTCTTCCGCCAGCAGCCGCTGGCAGGAAGACGCCGCCGAGCCCACCGCCGCCTCCAGCTCGGCGCGGGCCTGATCGCGTATGCCCACAAACGCCTCCCATGCCTGGATGCGGTGACCAGCAGGGCAGACACGGACAGGGGCAGCTAGAGCCAAAGCAAGCTTCCGTCAGCCCACCTGCTAGTGCTCCCAGACCGCCCACCCTGCCACCCCAGCGCCTCCACTGTTCCCGTACCCTCTCCGCTTCCATCCCCTACCCTCGCTTCTGCTTCCGTCCCCAGGCCTCACCCTGTTGTGTCGCTCCATCTGGCCCTCCATCATGGCCCGCACGTTGTCCAGCGATACCTTGGGTACCGCCACGCCCGCCAGCCCCGCCAGCCCGCCCAGCACGCCCGTGCCGCCCTCGGGCAGCAGCGCCGACACCTCGGCGCCCGGCTTGCCGAAGATGGTGGTGTCGGAGCGGGGCGGGTGCCGCACCTCCAGCGCGGGCAGGAACTCGCGCGCGGCCTTCATTTTGGCGGCCACTGTGCTGCCGTAGCGGTCCTTGCGGACCTACGGACGGGCGGCGTGGAGGGGAGGCGTTGGGTAGGGCGATAGGGCAAGGGCACCACCAAAGGTGGCGTCGTGTGCACAGCCCTACTGCGCTGTTTGCGGGGACATTGTCCAGTTTGACCCAGACGGTACAGGCTGACACAAGGAGCAGGCGCTGCAGGGTCGCGCCTGGCCCGGCGCACCGTCTCGGCCGCTTGGAGCGCTGTAAGGAGCGCCTGCCCGGGTGTCTTGGTATCATTGAACACGTCCGCCGCGGCCTCCCGCAGCGGCGGCCGCGCTACCGTCTTCTTCTCCCAGTCCATGGCCGCTTAGCACACGGCGATGGCGGGGACCGGGGCGCGTGTAGGCACACTGGGCCTTGGGGCAAGTGACAACCCAAAGCCCTGTACGGACGGTAGATGTAGCCTTAAGCTGGTCCGCTAGCGCCAGGCTTCGGGCCGGGGCGTTCGCCCCCGGCCCAGCCGGATGCGCATGCGCTGGGTCGTTGCGCGCTAAGCTCTTAGCAAGACTGAAAAATGATCGCCTTGAGTCGTAGTTTTGTAGCAAGAGGCTCCTTTTGCAGTTTGCAAGCGGCTGTGTGCAATCGTCAAAGCAGCACCGAGTAGTGTTATCTAGATGTCTCTACAATAGGTCTAACAAGAACGCAGAAGTGAAGCAGCTTGGAAGGGCAAGACGTGCACCCGGCCTTCGATGGTTGCCAGGATCCACTAGTAAGGGTCGAGCCTTTGTTACCGGCATTCATCAACGTGCCGCAAAGACAGACATGTTTTAATTACAAACCAATGAGTCCGCGGCTGCTGGCGCGAGCCCTTGCTGTTTTGCTGATTCTAGCAACAGCTGCGCGCTCCGCCGCTGAAAGGACATCTTCCACCGATGATTCAATCAATCACAACTCTGTCAATGTGAATAGCTTGCCTAAGAATGGCGCAGCGGACCGTCGGAGCCTGCCAACCGATGGCGCAGCCGACCACCGTCGGCGCCTGCAGCCATCCTCCGCCCAATTGGCGAACGCGGAGTCCTGCAGTGAGGGGAGGGGCGGGCGGGAAGGGAGGGGAGGGGAGACTGGGTATGCGGGTGTCTCCGCTGCATAGGCTAGCGCATCAGGGTTGCAGTCGTCTTAACTGAGTGCGCAGCCGCTATGTGCCCCTTGCAGGCACGGGCAACTTCACGGCCCTATACGAGACGATCAAGGAGGACCTTAAGCCATGGCGCAGCACAGGGCTCACAGCTAACTTGTCGGACTGGCTCCTGGGCAAGGTGCGCGTGGGCCCCCGGGGTTTCATTACCCTGGCGCGCCGCACTTGCGGCACGCCCGGATGTCAACTGGCAACCTGCCGAACCGGGTATTTGCCGACGGGCGCCGGCCTGCCCGTCGTCAAGTAGCATTGTTCGGGCTCGTCAGACGATTGTCACACGCCAGGGCGTCCCACAAGCTTGCTGGGGCAACATGCGCCAGCACTCTGCTCCACGTATCGGGGGCGGCGCATGCTGCAGCGGGTGACGGCCTCCCCCCTTGTGTGTGCCTCGCCGCTCCAGATATGGAGCGGGCCCGTCATGCGCAAGGGGGCGGGCATCGCCTTCAAGGGCGGCGTGCCCTACTTCGTGACGGACCCGCTGGACATCGAAAAGATAGGCCACCACAAGGTCAGCGCCCTGGCCCGCCCGCCCCTGCGGCAAGGCCCAGGACAAATGCGCGAAGCCGTGCTGCGCCCTTGACCCCATGGCCCCCTGCCCCCCGCCCGCAGCGCCTGGTGGCGGCGCACCTGGCGCTCTTCCTGGAGCTGGGCCGCACCTTTGGGGCCGCGCTGCCAGACGTGGAGTTTGTGGTGGCCACGGGCGATGAGCCTAGCGTGCCGCTGTACCGCTACGCCAACGGCTCCGACCCGCAGCGCCTGCCGCCCGTGCTGCGCTTCTGCAAGTCGGACTCGTTCGCCGACATCCTGGTCCCCGACATACACTTTTTCAGCCGCAACTTCACCACCAGCCTGCTGTCGGCGGTGGGCACCTACAACAAGGAGTGGCCCTGGGAGAAGAAGAAGCCAGAGATGTTCGGAAGGTGGGGTGGGCCTGGCAAGCTGTGGTGCTGCCACCTAGGCGCGTTACGATGTGTGGCGCCTGGCGAGCAGGAGCAGCGCGGCGGGCTCTGCGGCCATGTCAAGGTGACGGACTGTGGTCAATTGAACGAGGCGCCGCTGCAGGGCTGCAGGGGCCTTCGTGGAGAGCCCTTCGCCCTGGCTGTGCTGCCAGCTGTCCCCAGTGCCCCTACTGACCTGCGGTACCCGTGAGCAGTCCGTTTGGCCCCATCCTTGGCCTCGTCGCGCAGGTTCTCCCCGTACGCGCGAGCGGCCGACAAGAACGCGCCCGAGCTGTTCCGCGAGGGCAAGGCGGGCAAGGACATCTGCAGGTGGGGCGGCAGCTGGCGGCGGCGCTGCTGCGGAGGCGGGGCGGGGCGTACTCACGGGGCACTGAGTGGAGGGCTACCACCGCCCACCAGGCCCACCTGCGCCACCACCGCCCACCTGTACCAGTTTACCAGCTTGGCAGTCAGGCGCCCTACCGCGCCCGCTAACCCCTGTGCCCAGGCATGCCAACGACCACCTGTTCTTCTGTGACGTGCGCAAGCACTACATCTGGCAGTACGCCAAGGGCGCCAAGAGGGAGGGCGTGCCGCTGGACGTGGCGCAGCAGGTGGGGGGCGGGGCGCGGCGGGGCGAGGCGCCAGCCTGTGCGGCCGCGGGGCTTTCGTTGGATGTGCCTCGTAGCCTGCGGCAGCAGCGCCGAGGGCTTCGTGACGTTCGAGTGGGATGAGCAGCACCGGTGGTGCGCCGTCACCCCGTGCCCCATGCCCTACCCCGCAGCCCAAGCGCGACATGCTGTACCACAGCTCCCACAAGTGGCTGCTGCACCTGGACGGCCAGTCCTGCTCGTCGCGCCTTGAGCAGCTGCTGGTGCTGGGCAGCCTGGTGGTCAAAGAGGACAGCGGTAGGGGGCCGGGCAGGAGGGGCGCGGAGAAAGACAGAAGCAGCCTGCGGTCGGCCTCGTACTGAGGCGGATGCGCAAGGGTACCGGGCTGACGCGGCTGGCCATCGCGCCTGGCGCCGCCGCCCCCCTGCCGCACCGCAGGGTACCGTGCATTCTTCCATCACCTCATACAGCCCTACAAGCACTATGTGCCATTCTGGAAGAAGCGGCCAGAGGTGCGGAGACCCGGCAGCAGGCGGGCATACGCGCAGCACCCAACGTGCGGCAACATCGAGGCGCAAGCCGCGCGCTTCCAGCAACCAGCAACCCAACCGCACCCGGCCTTTGCCTTGTGCGTTGTTTGCTCCTGCGCAGGAGACTGCCGACGCACTCCGCTGGGCGTCAACGCACGACAGCGAGGCGGCGTCCATAGCCTCGGCGGCGCAGCAGGTGGCGCTCACCTTCCTGCACAAGCGGGCGCTCATGTGCTACTGGTACACCCTGCTGAAGGTGGGACATGCTGGCGGGCGGACCCCCAGCCAGCCGCCGGTAGAGGCTCGGCAGCACCGCCCGGTCTGGACGCTGGCTAGCGGGTTGCCGTGCACGGCTTGTGCCGCCTGGCAGGGCTGACGGCGGGTGTGCCCCTGGCCGCAGGAGATGAGCTCCATGCTGCGGTACCGGGTGGGCCCCGAGGCGGGCGACCGGCAGTACCCCACCTGGCGGCCAGTCGCGGACTACATGGAGCGCGAGGGGCGTAAGGAGCTCGTGCGCTCGCGCATGGCGGTGCGTTGTGTGGGTGGGAGCAGGACCGGGGAGATAGGACGGGAGGGGCGCCGCGTGGGTGGGCGCGCACAGCGGCGTGCACGGGCCTGCGAGTGACGATTGCTGGCCCCTCTTCCCGCAACCGCAGAATATGGAGTTCTGGGACTAGGCTGCTGCATGCGTGTTGTCAACGAACGAGGTCCTTGGGGCAATGAATGCGAACGGAGGGGGTTCACAAGGACTGGGGCTGCAGAAGTTTTGCAGGCGGGTGGTGCAGGCGGGTGGCGGTCCCTCGGGCACCGGCCTGCACCAGGCTTGGCAAGCGCCTGGGGCAAAGGGCAATGAGCGACTGGGGGCTCTGCTGAAGGGCCCTGGTGCATGATATGTGGAGGCTGTGGGCAGGGTTGCACGGATCGATCATGGTGTAACGTCGACCCCCATGCAGACCTGACATGCATTGAGGAATGTCAGAGACATACGTGGGGGCAGTGTAGAGGCGGATCTGGAACATCATTGCGGCGTTATTGACATCCTTGTAGCAAGTCCCCTGAAAGTTGTTTCGTTTACATGGGAGAGGGTGCGCGGCCTGGGCGGTAGTGTAGGGCCGAGTCCACGCTGGCGGGTCGGGTGCGCAAGCGCCCCCATTGACACCGCCCCCCCGAAAGATTGAAGTTAATCGCAGGTTCTCAATGAGAACCATATAAGCGATTAAGCTTATAAGAACAGATACTACACATGATCTGAGCCAAAAGGCCGAGAAAGGTTACTTCTGCAATTGCTGGCGGCGACCCGGGGCTGGCCACTCCAGGCTGCTCAGGCCAGGCATTCTGATGGTGGGTGCTAGCGGCCGACCTAGCCCCACTACGCCAGAGCCACGCGATCAGGCACTGGCTGCGTTGTAACAATGCAAACATATAAATTGATCATTGCCTGGACCTCTTCACGCTTCTTAGCACCGCAGCGGTGTCGGCATGTCGCGGCGCATGGAACGGACCTCAGCTCCACGGACCTGCACCACACCAGCACAATATCAAGTACACCAGCAAGAAGTCGAAACTTGAAGCCCCGCGAAGCTGGTCACAGCAAGCCACACGCGCCATGTCAACTTGCCCCTCGCTCCTCGCCGCCCAGCATGTCTGCCACAAGCCCGTCCCAGCGTCCAGCCGCACATGGCAGGCAGCAGCTAAGGGGATGAGCCATGACGCCAGCCTGCTCCCGCGGTGGCGCCCCCGCCTGGGCCCTCGCCACCCGCTGCCCCGCCGCCTGCCCCACCGCCGCCGGCCCTCACGCCTCACGCCGCTGCCCCGTACCGGTACCCGTACCGTTGCTGGCACTCGTCCTTGAACGCCTCATACGCCGCCTCCACCCGGCGCCGCTGCTGCGGGTCGGCCGAGGTGCCAAAGGCGCTGGCGTACGAGGGGGAGCGGGCGTGCGGCACCGTGACGGCGAAGTGGCGCAGGAGCAGCTGGAGGGCAGGGCGAGGGGCGGCAGGAGGGGGTTGGGAGGGGTCGGGAGGGGAACGCAATGGCTTGGCCCCGCCTGCCTGCCTGCCCTCTCCCTTTCTCACCCTGAACTCGCAGCCCTGTGCCGCCATGTGGTAGGCGTGCTGCACCTTGTTCAGGCCGTAGCCGCGGAACCGCTCGTCGTAGGGAGGCGCCTGCGGGGGCGGCGCAGGGCGGGGAATGGGGGGAGCTCGCAGCATGGGGCGCATGGACCCTCAACCCACGAGTGCAGCTAGGCCCCAGGCTGAGCGCCCTCAGCCCCCGCAGGACGCACCTGCTCCCGGCGCAGTATGCCGTACGGCTCCCAGTACTCGTGGTACGGCACGCGCACCCAGCAGTCGCCCTCGCCATCACCGCCATCGCCCTCCTCGTGCCCCGCCCCCGGCCCCGCCGCCACCCTTGCTGCCGCCGCCGCCAGCCAGGCCTCGTAGTCCACCGAGGGCCGCGGCTGCGGGTAGCGGCCGCAGTGGAAGGGCCGCAGCGAGGGCCGGCCGGGGCTGGTGCCGCGGCCGGGGCTGCCGGGGGGCCGCGCCAGAGCCAGCAGCTGGGCTAGCGTCCTGGGCACCTGAGCCGCCCGGGCATCGGGCACCTCCCCGCCCCCTGGGTCCAGGGCCTCGAATGCCGGCACGACCCACACCACGGGGGAGGGGCGGGCGTCGGACTGCGCCAGGAGGCTGGGGCCGGGGGAGCCGCAGGGCAGCTGGCGGGGGGGGGGAGGCGGCACGGGCAGCACTGGGTGGGGCAGGGGTTTAGCGGCAGGCGATTGGATGGCAACAGCTGGATGTGGGGGCCGGCTTGGTCCGCGCCCCGCTCGCACCGGCCTCCCCTCGTCAGCTCCCTCCCGCACCACCATCCACTCACCCTCCGCGCCCCGGTCAAGCTGCCCCGCAGCCCTCTGCTGGGTACGAAGTCTCCGTCCACCAGCCACACGTGGCTGCAGGAGGCGGAGCGCAGCGCCACGTTGCGCAGGCCGTTGATGGGATACAGCTGCTCGTACGACTGCACCGCCTCCGAGCCGCTGCCGTACAGCTGCTCGTACTCGTGCCCGTGACGGGCAAACGCCGCCGCACCGGCCGCCGCCGCCTCGTCCGCCTCGTCCTGCCCGATACCCTGTGGCGGCAGCTGCAGCACCCGAGCGCCCTCCCGCGCCAGGTGACCCGCGTAGACGGGGGTCACAGTCAGGTGGGGCATGGAGGGGGCTGAGGGAGGGTTGGGTGGGCTCAGGGCGGGTGGGAGTGGCGGACTGGAGCTGCTGCTGCGCC
>BDDC01000233.1:66537-83404 GCA_001662425.1 Chlamydomonas sphaeroides | reverse complement strand
GGCAGGGCAGGGCAGGGCAGGGCAGGGCAGGGCAGGGCAGGGCAGGGCAGGGCAGGGCAGGGCAGGGTGGCGTGTTCTGTCCAAGACCTGTGTTGACCGCTCACACTCTCCCTTATAGGACACAGTCATCCCACGACTTCTTTGCATCAACAAGGCTGCCCTACGCTGCCAAGCTGCACCTTGTTGGGCTCATAACGTAGTACTGACCCCGACATTTACCAAACTGCTGAATGTGTTCTTAGCTGGCGCCAATCAGCGCAAGCTTTTGGCATCAAGCCTTGCTAGTGTTTGTAGCGCACACCAGTGCAAAGAACTAACCACAACGATCAGACTGTCATGCCTGTAGTCACCCTCCTGCAGGCTGCGAGGAGAAGGACGGCCGGGTAGACGGCCTGCAGGCGCCGCTAGCGTCTGCAAGGCACAACTGGCGGCCTGTCGGCTGCAAACTTCTCCAAGCCGTGAACATTTTGGGAAATGTTGGCCGAACTGTACGGGGTGCCCTAGAGGCGAACGGCATTCCCTCCTTTGTGACCCCTTACCTCCCAGGCCTTCGCCATGGCCAGAACGCATGATACTCAATTTTGGACCTGGTTTCGGCGTCAGCTCGGTGGCTAGTGGGGACTGGGGAGTGGGTGAGTGTACGACCGATGTCACCTTAACATACCAATGTACGCGTTACACTGCTGCTTCAACCTGCTGCCTACAAGGGAGCACCATCTGGTGCAAATAGCGCAGCTGTGGGTTGTTGCCAAACAGCATTTCTGTGTGGCGCGCGGCTTCACTGCGTGCGCCACACTTGATGTAAGGAGGACAACAACACGCTTCTGTGCAGTGGCAGCAGCTTCGGCACTGGCCAACGGGCGCCTGCAAACCGAGTGTCTCTGGGAAGTGTCTGTCCCCAAGCGGGCCGTCTTGGAGCGGAGCGAATCAGGAATACAAACTGGCGTTGCCACTTCGTAGAGCGGAAGGTGCGGCGTAGGCGCAAGGCTGGCTGGGCGCATGCCGCTCCTGCTCGCCTCTCGAACCTTGGGACTTGCGCAAGGCGCGGTCTGCTGCTTGAACTGACAACGAGAGCTCTGCCGTGCCTGTTTCAGCCGGCCGGGGCACCGCGCACTTACGCTCCGCATTCTGGTCTCGCCGCTTGCAGCTTTGCAATGGACGGCCACCATAAGCATGCGAAGAGGCCCGGCATGAAGCGTCCACAGTCCAAGGCGTCGCGGCCGGCGCTAAGCACCACCATTCCAAGCCCCGTCTGACTCCGCGAAAGGGGTAAGTCCTGTGTCAGCTTACGTTGGACTCAAGCCTCACAAGTCCTGCTAAGAAACGGGCCAGCTTGCTCCCATGTCATCGACGCTCGACGACCTCTATGCGGCCCGTAACGCAACCCCACGAACCTCGCGTTCTTCTACCTGACGAGACCCACTCGGCTCGTGCCTCACACCCCTGCGCTCCTGCGGCTGCGCAGGCCATGGCTGATCACGCTGATGCCGCGTGGACGGCCGTCGCTCTGCGCGTGCAGTCGGAGGGCAACCTGGGCCGCCGCCCGCCGCTCGCGGCGGCGCCCTCCAACGTCAGCACCTGCAGCCTCGCAAGCGACGCCACCCATAACCCACCCTCATGCGACGCCACGCCGCCCTCCTGGGCCCACAGCATCTCCTGGGCCCACAGCCTCTCCTCCAACTCGACCGGCTCCCGCCGCCCGCCGTCTCTTACCAACTCTGCCGGCGGCGGCACTGCAGAAACCATGTCCACGGGTACCGTCTCTGGCACGCTGGAGCTCTCTGTCGCCGGCTGGGCCCCTCCGCAACGCGCTGCAGCAGGCGACGGCTCGGCGCCGGCCTCTGGGACGCTGCCTGCGCCCTCCCGCTACGGCTCCTTCATGTCACGCGAGCTGCGCCGAAGCGTCAGCGCCACGACCTCCCACGCCGGCTTCACCCGCCACCCATCCCAACCGCCGCTGCCCCACGGCCTCCCCACGCGGGCCTTAGCCCACGCCCAGCATGCCACCGCAGCTGCTGCCGCCAATTTTACCCAGCTTACGTCATCCTGCCTGCTCGAGCCGCCGGCCGAGGACGAAGGCGACGAGGGCACGCCCACACCGACGGCCCGGCCTCAGCCGGCCTTGTCTCCCCGCCACCCTCCCCCATCGGCCCTAGCCCTAGCCTACCCCGCGCCGCCGGCGGCCCCACCCGACGAGTCCAGCTCTCCACGCGACTGGAGTGCTGCCACTGGCAGCGGCGGCGGCCCCCGGCGGCGGCCGAGGGTGTCCTTCTCGCATGCGCAGCAGTCCGGCGACGGCGACGGACCCGACGTCACCGTCGACCTTGCCGGCGAAGGTGATCTCCTCCGCGCGTCGGCGGCGGTGGCGGCGGCGCTGCTGCCGCCGGCGACGCTGCCGGTCCGAATCCAGAAAGTGCCGCCGAGCAGCGGCGCCGGCGAGGCCTGGCGCGACGGCGGCGGCAGCTCCCGGCAGCTCACCGCCGTCCGGTCGCGAAGCAGCACCAGCGGCGGCGGCCCGCATGGTGCTGACGACAGCCACGCTGACGAACCCGCTGATGCCAGCGGCGGCAGCGCCGGCGGCGCCGCTATCGCTACCCGCGGCTCCGCTGGCAACAGCAGTGGCGGCGGCGCAGCCGACGTGTCGTACGCGGCCGGCGCGCCGTCGCCGCGGCGCATGGGCGCGATGGTCCCCGGCGCCGACGTCGCCGACACCGAGCTGACGGCGGCGGCGGCAGCTGCCGCCGCCGCTGCAGCCGCAGCCGCCGTCGCGAAGGCCTCCTCCATCACCGTCGTGCGCTCCCGCTCCTGCACCTCCTCAATGCGGGCCGCGGTCATGGGCATGGCTGGTGAGTTATCCAAGGCCCTGACGTCGGCGCCAGGCGACGCCGATGGCGCTGCCGACGACGCGCCGCCGGCGCAGCTGCAGCCGACGAGCAGCCGCCGCCGGCTTCTACGCGCCGCAGGCTCCCTGCAGGTCTCTGTCGCCCACAGGGACGACCTAGGTTATGTGGGAATACCTGGTTCGGCCCCTGGTGGCCCGCCGCCGGACACTTCCCCAGCCACGAGCCCGCGCAAGGCGCCTTCGGGACAGCATGGCCGCCTTACGCACGACATGACGGCACTGTCGCCCAGCGCCGCCGTTGCCGGCCGAGGCCGCTCTATGCGGGTGTCACGGAGCGGCAGCGGCGCGCCGGGCCGGGACGCAACGTCGGCGGAGCCGGAGCCGGCGGAGGACCGCGCACGGCGGCAGAGCCGCAGCGGCGCCGCCAGCTCGCCCGGGCTGCCGCCGGCGGCGCCGTCACCGAACGTGCACCGCGGCGCCGGCGGCGGTGGCCTGGCGTCGGGCGGCAGCGCTAGCCCCGTTGCCGGCGGCTTTCCCCTCTATGGTGCGCCGCCACCGCCGCCACCGCCGCCGCCGCGGCGGCCGCTGACGGCGGCAGAGGCAGCGGCGGCGGCACGCTCCAACGACGGCCGCATGCCGCTGCCGCCGTCATACGGACCCGATGGCCGCATGTCCTCTGGCGGCCGGCCGTCGCCGCCGCGGCAGTGCCTGACGCCGCCGCTACCGCGGTCGCCGTACCAGGGGCTCACGTCGCCGACGCCCGCTGACGCGGACTACCTGCCGCTGCCGCTCGGCTTACGCGACGACGTCGGCGCCGGCTTCCACCAAGGAGGCAGCCGGCCGCTGGGCCGTGCTAGCACTATGGAGCCGGCCGCGGGCGCGCTGGCGGCGGCGGTGGCGCACAGCCTGGCGCCGCCGCCGCAGTCTCCGCAGCAGCCGCCAGCCCGCCACATGTACAGTCCCAGCCAGCGCCCCGGCGAGCCATACGAATCGCTGCCCGCCGTCGAGCTGTCGCCTCTGCCGGTGCTGGGCGCTTCGCCATCCAGCCTGACCATGGGCGGTGAGGACCTCACGTGGCCGGTGTTGCTGCGCGGTGGCGGCGGCGGCGGCCTGGACGCCGGCGAGGCGGCGGCGCTGCTGCTCGGGCAGGCCTCTGCCGGAGCCGACGGCGCCGAAGGTGCCGACGGCGGCCGATTGCTTGAGGGCGCCGGGCCGCTGCTACAGCGCGCCGCCACCAGCTTGAGCGAGCAGCCACCGCGTGTGTCGCTGTCTGACGGCGTGCTCGGGACGGCGCCCGCCGGCGGGCCGTCCTGGGAGGCACGGCTGGCCGTGGAGGTCAGCAGCCCCTGGGCGAGCGGCGGCATGGGCTACGGCTCCCCTTCCTGCAGCGCCTCGGCCCCACCCTCGCACCTGCACCAGCTGCCGCAGCTGCCGCTGCCGGTGCCGTATGAGCTGCATCCGCAGCCTCCGTCGGCGGCGGCGGCGCCATCGGGCGGCTCGGGCTCGGCCGCCGCGACGCCGCCGTACAGTCCGCTGTCCAGCGACCAGCCCGAGATGGGGCGCGCAGCGTCAGCTGCGGCGGCGACGAGCAACGCCTCCCACGCCGCCTTCGTCGCTCGGCTGATGCACGGCGCGCTGCTGCCCACCGGGTCCACAGGTAGGGCCCTGGAGCGCCAGCCTTGCCCTTGTGGTTGGGAGTGCTTCTGTCAGGGATGCATGCAAATGCGCTTGCGAGAGGTGCATGCACATCACTACGGTAGGGCGTTGCCGGCCACCGCAGCGGGTCTGCAAGCCGCGGCCAAGCGCTTGGGACTGTCGCGTCAGCCGGTCAGGGTGCGCTGCGCGCACGCTGCAGGCCCACGGACGCCGCACGCCTTCGAGCACCGCCCCGACACCTACCCGCAGGCGACCCCACGCTCGACGTCATCTCCGCCATCGACTGGAGCGTCAGCTTCTCCGGCCCCAGCGCCTCCGCCTCCAGCGCCGCCTCCTGCAACACCGCCGGCTCTACGTCCCTGCGCGCCGCCTCCAACACCAGCGCCGCCACCGGCGGCACTACCGCCAGCACTACCGCCGCCGCATCGGGCATGTCGCCGCCCGCGGCACTGCGCGCGCCGTCGGCCCACAGCAGCGGCGCCGGAAGTACGCCAACCGGTGGCGGCGGTGGCGGCGGTGGCGGCGCGGCGGCGGCGGGGGCGTACCCGGGCGCCGCCACCGCTGCAGCGGCGGCCCGGATGGCTGCCGGCAATGACCTTGTCGCGATGCGCGCCTCCTCCTTCGCCCAGCCGCAGCAGCCACAGCAGCAGCAGCAGCACCCGCATCACCAGCATCGAGGTCTGTCGGCGGCGCTCAACTCGCCGACGCCCATGGGCGTGCCGGCGGCGGCGGCGCAGCAGCTGGCGGCGGCCCAGCTGGCGGCGATGCACCAGGCGGCGGCGGCGCAGCAAGTGGCATACGCCAGGCAGCAGCTGGCGGCGGCGCAGCTGGCGGCGACGGGCATGCCTGGCCGCTTGGCGGCGGCGGGCGACGGCGACGGCGGCGTGGGCATGGCGGACGTTGCCGCAGCGCTGGCGGCGGCGCGTCAGCTCATGCCGGCGAGCCATGGGTCCATGGCCGCCGCCGCGCTCCAGCAGCACCAGCACCAGCTGGTCCAGCACCTGCAGCAGCACCAGCAGCAGCACCAGCAGCTGCAGCACATGCAGCACCAGCAGCAATTCAAGCACCAGCAGCACCAGGCGTTCCAGCAGCAGCAGGTGTTTCAGCACCAGCAGCAACTCCAGCAGCACCAGCAGCACCAGCACCAGCTCCAGATGCTGCAGCTGCAGATGCTGGCGGCGGGCCTAGCTGACGGCGGCGCCAGCATGGGCGCCGCCTCCGCTGGTGGCCGCGCCGGCGACCCGGGCGCGGGCGGCAGCCCCTGGCCGGCAGCCGACCCCGACGGTAGCTGGCAGTAGCTTAGCGGCTAGGCGGCGCGCTCGGAGGCAGCACGAAATTCATGCTTACTGGTAGCAGGGTTTCAGGAGCAGGACAGGCTTGGCGGCTGGTTGAGTGTCGCCGGCAGGTGGACCTGCGTCAAAGAAGCGCGCCGCGCGAGGCTACTCGTGCGGCGCGCGGGCTTATCTTCGGCTTTTCCTATCTGTGTGCACCATGCGAGGCGTGCGCGGGCGTGTGCGCTGGGTTTAGGCCCCTGCGACCGCCGACGCGCTGAGCAGGGCCTCGCCAGGGCCGCCGTCTCGACGCAGCTGCCGCATAAATAAACACGATGCATTGCTTCGGCGCTATCGCGCCTGTAGCAACGGCAGGGGCGGCTTGGCTGATGCAAAGACTGTTTCACATGTTCGCGTATTGGGGCTTTCGTTGCGGGGCGGTGCAGGCAGGGCAGGGACCCTTCGCTGCCGGGGGCGCGCGCGGGCTGCGCAAGCACGGGCGTTGCAGGCTGTGTCGACTTGTTGCGGGATGTGCTAGGCTTGGTAGGGTCGAGTTGGGCAAAGTGACATGGGTTGCGTTGGGCTGGGTTGGGTTGGGTTGGGTTGGGTTGGGTTGGGTTGGGTTGGGTTGGGTTGGGTTAGGCCGGCGCATCCGTCACCGCTGCCGAGTCGGGTTGCTCTTCTTGTGTGGGGCGGCGGCGCAAGTGCGGGCCCCACTCTTTGGGGCCCTGCATGCATACCGCTTGGCGGTTATTCATCCGTTGTGGAAAGGTTGAGTCTGTGAACAGCTTATGAATGCGCCGCGCCTCCAAGGCCCGGCTCGGCCAACCGGCGCAGTCGCACATCCACGACCACATCCCATCGCCGTGTCCATATGAGCTCTGCCGCTTTGTGCGCTGCCCTGCGCAAACGCGCGTGTGCTGCCTTCCTTCGTCGCGTGTAGAGTCCAGGCCTTGGATGCCACGGTGCTGCGCGCTTGCGCCGCCGACTGGCTGCCCGGCGCGTGCTTATGCTTATGGTGTGTGGTAGGCGGGCGGCCCTCGCCACCGCGGCGCTGCCCGCTCTGCGGCGCGCTAGTCGTAGTGCCGAGCATGTTGTTTCGTGTGCGTTGGTCTTGCCCTTCTGCGGCGGCCGCGGCCAGGCCCGTGATGCCCGCCCTTCAGCCGGCGCTGCAACACGCGCCACATTGATGCATTGGCGGCTGCGAGGCCTCGTTCAGGACTGTCCGCGGTGGGATGTATACAATAGCTGCTGCCAGGCCGGGGACGCCGCCGCCCGTCTGCGCTGCGCAACGCGAGCGAGGCCTCCCACGCTCCCTTTCATTCGCTGCGGCGCCCCGGCCTGGCGCGCTAGTCCCCGAGACCGTGTTAAATTAGCAGTTGAATCCACTTTTGACTATTCTACGCTAGGGCGGAGGCGGCGTTGTCGCTTGCTGGTAGTCACGTGTAAAGCGTGGACATCGTGCGCGTGTCACAGCTGGTCACGCGGGTACCACTCGGCGCCCGGCCTGTGTCCCCAGGAGCGGCATCTTTCGACCCTCATAACCCACCTTGAATAAAATCGGACAAGGATGCCACCTGGCCCTACCCCCCAAAATTTGACCGTGCTCTACATTCCTAGCATAGTAGCATCCTTGTCCGATTTTATTCAAGGCGTGTTTTGGGCATTGCCGCACGGGGGGTCCAAACACAGGGTTCAGAGGAGTCCTAAGCTGTATGGACTCCGGCACCGTGCGGGATCAGTCCCAACTTCCTCCCTAAAAACCTAGAAACGCTGTGACACCCTTGGGAGCGAGTTGCTAGCTCGCTATGGACGGGAACAGGTGGTAAACAGTTCAGGGGCGGGCACGGGGCCAGGGGGCGTGTCGCACACCAGCCTTCCCAGACACCCGGGGCTGCCCCAAAGCCTTTCAAGCGGCTATATATGCAAACCAAATGTGCTTGGGGTTGTCGTCATGCACAATCCGTGTGGTCTAGTTGATCGCGATTTTGCACATGCTGACCACCGACTTCCTGTAACTTGCTCCGAACGCCCTTCCAAGCATTGATCATATCTAGACATGGACACTAGAAGTTATAGAATCCATGTTTACATAATCCTCGCGTTGCTATGACGACATGCACAAGCATGTTGCGACTGCCGAGCGATCCAAGGCCCAGCGCCGTTGATATAGGTGCCGCATGTCATAATAGAGACCAATATGAGGATTGGGCGCCGCTTGCGCGGGGACACAACGACCAAGCCCACGAACCCCCGAGTGGTACCCGCGTGCAGCTGGTTACAGCTAATGTCGGTAGCTGGGCTTTCCCTGATAGCTGGAAGGCCCGGCAAGGCAGGAGGGCATCAGTCATAGCAGCCAGCGTCATTTCAAACCAGGGGAGAATGAGCTCAAGCATCCAGGGGCTTTCCAAGGGACACCGTAGACGCACGAGCGACCCATGGATCAGCCCGCCCTCTCCAGCGCCGACCGCACATGTGCACGCAACAGCAGTCCCTCACAGCAAATATATGGAAATTGTGACAGGGGCGAGAGCGGAAAGCACAAGCCACTGCTACGGCCTTTCGGCTTCTCGCAGCGCCCACAGCACGCAACATACCCATACATGCATTAACGCCGATATCGCTGCCGCTTTTATTGCTTTGACAATTCTCATACAGCAAGACCACGACACGACCTTGATTACCCTCGATACTATATTGCAAATCCTATTACATTACAATTTCCACCTGTCGCAGACGAATTCGCGACAAGCTTTCATGCAGCAGCCGCTCAGATGGTGACAAAGCAGGAGGACATGACGGAGGCGCCCGCGATGGTGTGTCCGCCGCCCTGTCCCGTCCACATGTGGCTGACCGGATGTGCACCCGGTTGCGTACCTGGGCGTCGGCGTCACGCGCACGCTTCTGCTGGCCACGTTAAGCTTACATCGACTGCTTCGGCCCAATCCTGCAGGCCGGTAGGGCACAGCGACGAGACACGCTCGCCCGCGTGGCAAACCCCAAGGACGCGAGGAAGGCGCTGGTCCGGACCGCCCAACAGGTAAGGGCAGGATGCTCCTTCTGGGTAAGGACTCCTGGCATCAGGCTCCCGGGATAACCCACCTTGCGTTGCTTCCCCGTGTCACCTCGCCCTTGGCCTCGCCCTTCCCCGCCGCCTTCAGGCTACTCGGCAGGAGGATGAGGTGCTCGAAGGCCAGGGTCTGGCCATTGGTGAGCGCCCCGCCCAGTGCATTCGATGCTCCTGTCAACGGCCCGCCGTCAGCGCCCCTTCTCTCGGTCATTCCCGCTGCTCGTCACGTAGTGCGCCGCCCGTGATGCCATCCCTCCAATGCAGGCGCGCCGTACGAGGACATTGCAATGCACCGCGGCGTGGGGCTGGGCCTCTACTTCAAGCTGCTGCCCTGGTTCGCCTGCATGATGATCTGGATGCTGCTGTGCGCGGTGAGCTGCCAGAGGAGCTGCCGCAGTGAACCAGCCAGTTGCCCCGGGGGCGCGACCCCACGCACGTCACGCCCCTTGGCCCAAGGACCTCACCGATGCTCACGCAGGCAGCCCTCCGCCGCCCGCCATCCCGTACGCGCAGGTGCCGTACCTCATCGTGATCAACACCTCGGTGTTCACGGTGTACGAGCAGCGCCACAACCATGACTACGGCGTTAAGGTACGGCAGGCTGCCCCCCGAAACACAGCGCGCGGCTGATCACGCGCGCAGGTCCCACGGCAGCTGCCGCAACCCACGACATGTCATGTGTGTACGGTCCGCCTTGAACGACAGGTGTACGACAAGTTTGAGCTGGCGAGCTTCACTTTTGCGGCCATCGTGGACGACAACCGGGACGGAGGTACGCGAGCCGCAGCTGAACTGCGGGGCTGCGCGCGGGGTTGCGGGTCTTCAGGTGGAGACTCATCTGCCAGAGCAAGAATGAGTGGGGCAGTGGGCCGGCGCGGCCTTGCACCGCCGCGCCCAGGCCCCCGCTTTGCAGGCACCCGTGCGCAGCCCTGCGCCTCCGGTTCCACTCCTGCGGCCCCCTCCCCCTCCCTCATCTCGTACGACTGCACGCCGACACAATCCCAGCGCCAGGTGCTGCGCAGCAATGCACAGCACGTCACGGCTATCCGCCTCCTGCGCTGCCTTCGCCCGCTCCTCCGCGCCTGGCCAATGCCTCCCGCAGGCCTGCTGGGATACATCAACACGCGGCTGGGCGGCGTGTGGCGGGGCCCCATGACGAAGGACGCCTTCCTCACATGTGGGTCGGCCCGTCTCGTCCGTCGCGTAGGAGCAGGCCGCATCCCGCTGTCGTTGTGTTCTGTGGGGCCCTTGACATAGCAGCGCTATCCTGGCATGTGGGTCGGGCCCTCGCATTTGGGTCGGGCCCCCGCGCACCTCGCATGTGGGTCGGAACCCCGCGCACCTCGCATGCCGGTACCTGCACACGCGGTCGGCTACTTCGCAAAGATGCGCGCCGGGCCCCACATGCCTGATTGCGCTTGTTGGTGTCATGTGGGTCGGATCGCATGGGGTTGGTCCTCATGTGGGTCAGGGTCAGGGCCCTCGGGCGCTTCACGGCCCTTGATGCAGTCCGCATGTGCTGTTGACGTCCACCTGGTTCCTCAGAGCTCCCCGCCTTGCTGGCTTAGAAGCATGTGGCTGGCGGACGCCGGGGCCCGCAACGCCCGACGCCCCGGCTCGCCGCCCGCATCATGACACTCCTGACGGCCCCATGATGACACACTCCCGTCGCGGCCGCAGGGGTGGGCTTGGTGGACACGGGCGCCAGCCTGGTGCTCACCGCCGTGGTCGTGTGGCTCTTCTTCGTGGTCAGTTGTCCAAAGCGGCGAAGTGGGTCAGGCGAGGGTTGACACGCATGCGCATCTCGGCCACTCTGCCCTGACTCTTACACGCCCGTGCGCATCCTCCCATGCCCTGCCGTCGCCGGGACCAGGTGGACCGCTGGCTGTCCCGCGTGGACGACGACACGCGCGAGGTACGCAGGACTGCAATGGTAGACCCAGCCACCCAGCGCTGCTTGCTGCAGCCAATAGGGACAGGAAGCCGGACGCATGTTGACAATCTTCTCCATCTCCATCTTCGCAGGTGTCGGACTACGCGGTGCTGGTGGGGGGCCTGCCGCCCGACATGAGCGCCACGCAGGTCAGGACCGGGGTAGGGAGGGCCGGAGCAAGGGCAGGGACAAGGGCACGAGCCGGCGCGGCGCCGTGTCCGCCAGCGCGCTGCAGGCGTCTGCACTGCAACGTGCGCGCTGGCGCGGGGTGCGGCCTGCGGCGCTGCCGCAGCCTCCATACGCACCCTGCCGCTCGTGTCCATGAGGGCGTTTGAGAAGCACAACGGTACGTGCGTTGCAGAACGGGCTGTATGCTTGCTGTGATGCCCATGATCCCCAGATTGGCGAGTACTTCCAGGAGCACTTCGGCGGCGACAACCCCGACACACACAAGGTGCGGCCGCCGCGGCCAGGGCGCAGGGCGCCCGCCGCCGCGCCGGTTCCTCAGTGCCGTGGCGCCGTTGCAGGCCCCTGCAGCGCCTGGACTCAAGGGGTGTGGTACTGTCGATGACGTATGGAGCCCTGAAGCTCTGCCTGCCGTTCGTTACTAGGGCAGTGTCGTCGGCCCCGCCGCATCACCACGGCCACCGTGGTCACACCCAGGAACAGGCATACGCTGTCATAGCTGTAACGTGATGGCGTGATGGCGCGATGGCGTGCCCAACCCCGCATGGCCGCGACCAGGTGATGGACGTGGTGCTGGTCAAGGACGTGTCGGGCATCATCACCGCCTGCAAGAAGGTCCACAGATGGGAGCAGCTGCGGGTGAGGAGCTGAGGACGGTCCAGCGAGGAGGGAAGGGGAGGAGCGGCTGGAAGGCGGCTGGCGAGGGAGCGCCGGGGAGAGCAGCGGCCCGGGGAACCAATGAGGCGGTGCGCTCCGCTGCCTGGCCGGCCGCTTGTGGTGCTGGGCTTGGCGGTGCTGATGCGGCGCTGTTGTCATGTCCCTTCGCTCTGCGCAGACGTTTATGGAGGAAATGGAGGGGCAGCCGGGGACGCGGGATGGCAGGCGCGAGGATGGCAAGGTCAGCACAGCGACGGCGTTCGCCCGCGAGGCCGGTGATTGGCAGAGTGGCAGCAAGGGGGGCCCGGTTGCGGAGGCCGTCGTCGGGGAGCACTGGGACGACGAGGTCAGCGACGGCGGCGTCACACATGGCGGCAGCGGCGACGATGGCAGCGCCCCGCGCGGCGAGAGCCAGGGCCTGGACGGGGATGCGGAAGCCCCCGACGTGGAAGCTGGCCCCGAGCCAAGCACACTGCGCCAGAGCCTGGGCAGGTGCCAGGCCAGTGAGGCGGACGTGGACGTGGAGTCCGGCGGCGCGCCACACGGCAGCTCCGGTGAGGGCCGCTGCGGACGGACCAAGGCCTCCTGCTGCTGCAGCCGCAGCTGCCCACGCGTGTGTGTAGCCCTCAGCTTTGCGCTGAGGGCCGCTGCCCGTGTTCATGCCCGCCCTCGCAGGCTCCGGCTCCCCCTCCCGCTCCGGCTCAAACGCTGGTGCCGCCGCTGTGGGCGCCCCGGCGGAGGCTCGTACGCCGGCGGAGGGCGCCGCCGCGGCGGAGGCTCCGGACGTGTACCGGCGCCTGGCCGAGTCCGCCACGCTGCTGCGTCGGCAGCGGTCGGCGCTGGGCAGCAAGATGCGGCAGAGCCGACACGCCAGCCAGTCGGTGGGTGGGGCCTTGCTCTTTGTCTTCGGTAGTGGTAGCGCGGCGGTCGCCATGCGGGTATTGGGTGCCGCGGCTGAGCAGCGGGTGCGGTGCTGTACAGCGACAGTTCAGGCGCAGCCCGCAACCCACACGTCTTGAGGGACAGGATCCCCCAGCTAGCCACGAACCCCATCCTTGCCCCTGCCTCTGGCCCCTGCCCCGCCCTGGCTCTTGCACCTGCTCCGCGCCACTCCTCGCAGGCCTTTGTGGTGCTCAACTCGGAGCGCATGCGGATCGAGGCCTGCAAGCAGCTGCCCTCGGGTGTGGCCCCGGGGCGACCCGTCCGCAGCTCGCTGGCTCTAGAGCCGCCTTCGCGCACACCCCGCACCGCTGCCGCTGCGCGCACGCCTCTGATCACGGCCCGGCCCCGCGTCCCGCCAACTGTGGCCTCGCTCCGCAGGCTGGTGGTCTGCGTGGCTGTTCAGCAGGCGGCGGCACCGGCTGCAGTCGGGCGGCGCCACCTGGCGGCCCTGGTGCTGCCACGCCGCGGCGCCCGAGGACTACCGGTTCGAGAACCTGGGCACCCGGCAGCGCACCAACATCATGATACAGGCACGCGCACATGCTTGGACGGAGCATGGGCTCTGCGTTGCGCAGCCGCTGCTCTGCGGCGCGCGCATGTGCACGCGTGTGACGCGGCCCCCCCCCCGCCCGGCCCGTCTGCCTTCCTCACTGCCCGCATCCCCTGTGCCCTTGCCTTCCCACCCGCGAATGCGCCTGCCCGCCGCGCAGGCCTGCACGGGCCTGGCCATGCTGCTGCTCATCGCCGTGTGTGCCGCCTTCATCACCTGGCTCTCGGTGCGTGGGAGCTGCGTGCGCACCAGCGCAGTAGCACAGCGCGGGCAGATGGCCAGCCACGGAGGCTTGCAGGGCGTGACGACACATCCTCGACGCCGCGCCGGCCCGGGCTGAGCTGCCCGCCCTCCCGCTCCCACCGGGCACCCGCCTGCGTGCAGGACAAGTCCAACGAGTGGTCGCGTGACATCAGCTGGCAGGGCGACCTGCTGCTGGCGGGCATAGCGTGAGCGCGGGGCGCGGCAGGGGGCCGACAGGCAGGGGGCCGACGGGCAGGGGGCCGACAGGCAGGGGGCCGACAGGCAGTCTGGCGATCCAGGCGGATGGGCGAGCACGCAGGGGGGGCGGGGAACCGGGGATGGGGGCGGACAGGAGGAAGGCGAGGTGGGCAGGGCACTTTGGGAAGGTTGGCCGGCGGCTGCTGGACACCGCGGCAGGCCGGACGCGGGCTTGGCCTCAGGGGCTCGCAGCTGCAGCGTTTAGCGCGTGGCCAGGGCGCGGTCAGGGCCCTGCGACACCTGCCACCGCTGCGCTAGCTGCGACGGCAACCTTGACCCCCCCCGTGCTCCCCCTCACAGGCCCTATGCCGCCTACTGGGCGAAGCACACGCCCTCGTTCTCGCCCTCTCCGGCCCGAGGCAGCGGCCGGCACCTGCTGTCAGGCTTGACCACCAACGTACGAGTTACTCGAAGGGGGCGGGCCGGGGGCCGGGGGCCGGGGGCCAAAGCCCGGGGCACGGCTCCATGCGCCGCATCGCCGCGCCCCCATGATCCATGCCTTTTGGTCACCCGCAACGGCAGTTCCCAATCGTCGTGGGCCTGCCTACCCCGCAGGCCACGTTCAACGGCTACTGCTCCGCCGTGCTGGCGGGCGAGTGCACGGCCTTTGCCAACAGCCTGCCGGCGCTGCGCGGCGCCGCAGCCAACGTCAGCATGGCCTTTGCGTGAGCGGGGACCCCTGCGGCCGCATGGCAGCGGCCAAGCACGCCGGGGCCGAAGACATAGCCAAGGCTAGCCGCCCGCAGCCCCGTCCTGATCCATGCCGGCCTTCCCTTCCCGTGACTGCGGCACCCAACCGCACTTCCTACGCAACATCTCCAATCCTGAGCACGCTGAGCTTCTCGGGTGGCCACCTCCTGCTACCCTCTCCCCCTCGTGCAGCGAGGAGTGGACCTTCGGCGGCAACGCTTCGGCCACGGCGCCCCTGGCCAAGCTGCTGTACGAGCGGACCGTACGGCAGGGCCTGCTGGCGGCGGCGCAGGTTTGCGGTGTGGCAGCGCGGTTGCTCGTGTCGTCCCCCGCAGGAGGCCACCTGCGCCCAGGGCCGTGGCGCCGCTCAGCGAGCGCTGACGGGCTGTTGCTTACCCCGCGCCTGCCGTGCCCGGTGCCGCTGCCTTGCCCGGTACGCCCTCCCGACCGCAGGCCGGTGCCGGCGCCAACGCCACCTGCCTGCCCTGCTACTGCCTGGGCCTGGCCGCGGCCGCCGCCGACAACTTTGCGTTGGCGCGGAAGCAGGCGGCGGCCTCGGGGCGCACCTTCGAGGTATCCGAGTTCCTGGGCGACGCCGAGGCCGTGTGCAACCCCTACTGGCGGCCCTTCGACTTCAAGTACGGCAGCAGCCATGCTCACGTTCATGATGTTTGCATCCTGACGTACTGCTCTGACCAGCTCGCCGTGTGTCGTACACCTCATGGCAAGCACGCCCCTGCCGTGTGCCCAGGCGCGACGGCGTCAAGACCGCCATCTCCTTCATCATAGCGCTCATCAACGCGCTGCTGGTGCTGCTGCTGAGGGTGTGCAAGGTGCGGCGCGGGATAAACGGGGCGCGGCGGCGGCGGCGGCGCGCGTACGGGTCGGTTGCGTCACGTGGGTACGTGCCCAGGGCGGCCGCGGAGCTTTATTTCAAACGTGTGTCAGCCAACCTCCGCCGCCCGCCCTCCGCCAACCAGTTCAAGCTGGAGCGGCACTGGACCAACACCGGCACCGAGCTGAGGTGCGGCGCGGCAGGCGGTGTGGTTGGGCGGCTGGGTGACGCTGTGGGCTGCAGGCGTCCGCCGCGCGCCAGGGCAGGCAGTGCGTAGTGGCACGTGTGGAGCGCGGCGCTGCCCTGCTTGGAGTGAGGCGCTGCACTTCCCCGCCCTTATTTGGGGGGCCGCCACACGCGGGCTGCGCGCCGCCTCGCCCCCATCCATCCATTCTGCCCTGCCCTGCGCTCCTGCGCTCCCGGCCCTCCCCACGGCAGCTTTGCGGTGTGGGCCTACGTCGTCAAGCTGGTCAACTCGGTGAGGGGGGCAACAAGAGATGCGGAGCTGCCGCGTCCGCCTGCTGCGGACCCGGACCAGGAACCGTACGTGAGCCCGTATCCCCTTCCTCTCACCTACCCTGGCCCCATCAACTCCCCCCCCCCCAGGTGGCGGTGCTGCTTGTGGTCAACTGCTCCACACTCAGCGCCGCACAGGAGAAGGCGGTGCAGCAGGTGGGGGTGAACCGGCCTGAGCGACTTTCATTAGACTACCAGCGTGGAAGCCAGAGTCAAGTGCCTGAGACAACCGACAGTACTGGAAGCCCGGGGATGGGCGGCTTGTGATGGCCTTGGGTACGGTGTGTCCGCAGTGTGTATGTCACCCGAACGCCCTGCTGCGTGCTCCCGCGTGCCCACCCTCCCGTCCTCAGGCCCCCAAGCAGAGCTGGCTGAGCGTGTTCATCCTGGACGGCATGTATGACGATTTCACACCAGACTGGTATGGCATGTCCACACGACAGCGCTGATGGAAGGAAGGAGACATAGCGCAGGCACGCCGACAGCCCGAGCTGATCGCCCTGGCTGTGCCCGGCGACCGTACTCTCGCAAACCGCAACCAGTTGCGGATCCGGGGCGCCTAGGGAGCCCCGCTAGCCTCGTCCACTAAACATGTGGTGCCGTAACCCTGCTGTGCGCCCGCCCCTGCCCTCCCCCGCTCGCCGGCAGGTACGAAAACGTGGGCTACTCCATCATGGTGAGAGGCCAGAGGGGAGAGAGGAGGGAGAGGGGGGAAGAGAGGCAGTGTTTGATGAGGGGGGGAGGGGGGGGTCGGTGCTCCATCATGGTGCGAGGGGTGCGACGACGGATCGGGGGCAGCGGCGGCGCTGCCATGGCTTCACACCCCTTCCGGCCCTCTACCGGCCCTGATGACCTGCCTTCCACCTGACACCCTGCCTCTGCTGCGCCCCGCCTCCCCGCCGCAGATCCTGATGATGATCAACGTGGTGGCTCCCCTGGTGCGTACCATCATGGAGTACAGGTGCGGCCGGGGAGCAGTCCAGTGGGGTGGCGCAGCAGCAGCAAGACAGGGAGGGCGGGCAGGTGCTGACTGCCTGCGAGGAGGAAGGCAGGGCGTGGAGGGAAGGGACGGCAGGCCGCGTGCCGAATGGCAGCCGCCGACCCTGCCCTTGCGCACACCCGCACCTCAGGTATGGCGGTCTGCCGAGCCGGGCCCCCGCCCGGCCCACCCCTGCCCACCAAACCTGCCCTGCTCCATGCACTGTGTGGTCCCCCTGT
>BDDC01000233.1:45012-66207 GCA_001662425.1 Chlamydomonas sphaeroides | reverse complement strand
CCCCCTGCGCCCCCCTGCGCCCCCCTGCGCCCCCCTGCGCCCCCCTGCGCCCCCCTGCGCCCCCCTGCACCCCCCTGCGCCCCCGTCTCGCAGCGTCCGGCAGTTCCAGCGGCTGCGGCTGAGCCGCCTGCATTGTGGCGGCCTGTCGCCGCCAGAGGACTACAACAACGCCTTCCGCAGCCCGCCGGTAGGCGCGGGCAGGGAGGGCTCGGCCTTGCCCCTCTGGCGTTCTCGCTCCACTCGGTCTTCGCGGCTCTGGCCATCGCGCGGCCTGCACCTCTGCTCACTCCCAACCTGCTCTCCAAACCTGGCGTCCCCAGCCCCCGCAGTGCGTCTTCCACACACCATTCCCTGCTACCCACTCTCCCCACCTCACCACTCAACCCATCCTGCCTCAC
Source organism: Chlamydomonas sphaeroides (assembly GCA_001662425.1). Taxonomy (NCBI): domain Eukaryota; kingdom Viridiplantae; phylum Chlorophyta; class Chlorophyceae; order Chlamydomonadales; family Chlamydomonadaceae; genus Chlamydomonas; species Chlamydomonas sphaeroides. The sequence continues at coordinate 65,809 of BDDC01000233.1, read as the reverse complement.
CCTTGTACACCCCCTCGTGGCACCCAGCTACCTGCCTGTAAACCCCTCGCCGCCTCCCGGCCGCAGTTTACGCTGGAGCTGCGCATCTCCGACCTGCTCTTCAACCTAACGCTGGCGCTGCTGTTCGGAAGCGGCATGCCGCTCTGCTATGCCATCGCCGCCGCCTACTGCGCCGTGTCTGCGGGCTGGGACCGGCTCAGCCTGCTAGCGCTGGGCCAGCCGGCGCAGAGGTACTCGGCCAGACTGCCGCGCTTCGTGCTGGGTGAGTGCAAGTGCATGAGGATAAAGGGGACGGGGGGAGAGACGGCACTCCGAGGCATGGACTGGCAAGCGGGCGTGTGGCGGCGATGCGGCCGGCGCCGAGCGCTGAACCTCTTACACCTGTGGCTGCCGTCCTCTTCCCCCCCGCCTGTGTCGCCGCAGTGGTGATGCCCGCGCTGCTGGTCCTTCATTGCGCCTTCGGTGAGGCTAGCTGCTGCTGCTGCTGCACTGTTGCGCTGCACTGTGTCCGCTCCGCTGCACTCCTGCCTGGCACTGCCGCCTGCCCCTGCCTCGGTCCCTCAACTCCGCCCTCCTCCCCTGCTCCCTCTCCCTCCCCTATCCTCGCAGGCGTGTGGATGCACACCTACTTTCGGGCGCAGCTGGCCGACATGGTCATAACGGGCGTGGACAGCAAGCCGGTCAGGGCGGGCTGGGGGAGGGCACAGGGGACAGGGAAGGGGACAGGGGAGGGGACAGGGGAGTGGGCACGTGAGGGGAGGGGCCCGCCAGCTGTGCCATCGGGTGCTGCGCGCGGCTGTGGTGGGAGCCCTCGGCCCTGCCGGGGACGCAGCCCGGCCCTCGGTCATGGCGGCCTTGGACGGCACGCCGGCCCCCGGATCACCATCTCCTCTGCCCGGCCCCTCTGCGTCCTGTGACGCAAGTCAACCTCCCACGCACCTCGCCCCCTGACCCCGTCCTGGACCCGGCCAGGGCATCAACGACCTGTCCAGCGAGGGCCTGGGCTCCCGCGTCAGCCAGTCCAACGGCCTGCCGCTGCTGACCTGGTTCGCGCTGCTCACGGCCTGGCTGCTGGCCGGCAGGTTCGGCTGCTTGGGGATGCTTGAGGGCGGGGGCAGGGGGCAGGGGGCCAGCGCTGGGCCTCCCAGAGCACGGCCAACAACCGGGGCCGGGCCACGGCCCCGGTGCCTTCGGCACCTCCGGGGCTGGCCCCTAGACTGCAGCTACACCATCACCGGCTCGCCCTACATTCGCGCGCTGCTGCGCCGCCGCACGCCACCGCACCCCGCCCCACCCCGCCCCACCCTGCCCCACCCCACCCCACCCCGCGCCCCGCCCCCAGGTGGGTCATCTGGGGGCTGCTCAAGGTGCTGGGCCGCCGCTGCGCCCGCTTCACCTCCTTCCTGCGAGCCTTTGCGGACGACGACGAGGGCTCACGTGAGCATGGCGCGCAGGGGCCGCTGTCCTAGGGAGCGAGGATGGGGACAAAGCGAGCAGGCCGGGAAAGCCAGCCAGGACACGGTCAGGCGATGGGAAGGGATGAGTTGGGTGCCAGCGTCGGGCACGTCAAGCCCCGGCTCTCGACTGGGACACCCGCCTGACCGCCATCGCTCGCCGCCCTCGCAGCGGTCACGTTCGAGGCGGCCCTGGCCAGCGACCGCAAGGAGGACCAGCTGCACGGGGCCACCACCTACCGCATCCATCACCTGCAGGCCTACAGGGTGGGTCCCAACCGCGGCGCATGTTGGCGTCATCGGGAGCGGTGTGCGCGACCAGCGCCCAGCGCCTGCGGGCGTGCAGGGTGCGGCAGCCGCGGGGTGGGGCGTCTTGGGGCGGGCGTGCTCCTAGGCGGACCCAGCCGCACCCACCCAGCCACAACCACCCGAGTCCGCCCGCGCACGCACGCACGCACGCAGGCGTACCTCAGCGGCGAGGCGGGCCGGCTGTGGGCCCACGCGCAGGGCGAGCAGCGCTACACGCGGCTGGTGAGAGCGGCGGCAGGGGCAGGGGCAGCTAGCAATGGGGGAAGGGGAAGGAGTGTGTGTTCAGAAATAAGTATAACAGTGTGTGTGTGTGTGTCCATGGAAGCTGCCGAGCCGGGTGCGTGACGCACCATCACAATACAACAACATATTTCAACACCCGCAGACCACCTTCCACGTGCGCATGGTGCTGGAGCTGCGCCACGGCCCCCGCCGGTTCCTGCAGCGCCGCAGCCTCAGCCTGCTGGACGTGGCGCCCGCAGTCATCACCGCCGTGCACGTGGCCTCGCCCAGCGGCGGCGGCTCCCGCAAGCTGGTCGGCATGGTGGCGGCGGCGGAGGCCCGGCGCCAGGCGCTGGCGCCGTCGGCGGCGCTGCAGGCGACGGCGCTGCGGCGCGCCGCGGAGTTGGAGGACGCGGCGGGCGGCAGGGTGGTGGTGCGGAATCTGGCTGTCATGGCGTCGGCGACGACAACGGGGCTGGCGGCGCCGCCTGTGTACCAGCTGGTTGCGAACGGCGCCGTCGTGCCGCAGACGTCGGTGGTGTCGGGGAGGTCAGACGGCGGCGGCACCGACGGCGGCGGCGGCGACGCCGCCACCGCGCCCGCGATCCAGGCCGTGACGAGGAAGGCGGCGGAGCTGGCCACCGGCTCGCGCTCCGCGCCGCCGGCGCAGGCGCGGGCTGTGATTCTGGCGGGCGCGGGCATCAGCGCCGCCGCGATGATGGCACTGGCGGCGGCGTCCGGGGCCGCGGTGCCGCGGCGGGTGCGGAGCGTCGGCGGCAGCAAGGGCGGCGACGGCAAGGACAGCGCCGTGTGCGCTGATTCCATAGACCTGGAGATGGCGGGGCCGGGCCTGATGGCGGCGGCGGCGGCCGCCGCCGCTACGGCCGCCGCCGGCACCCGCGGCAGCTGTCGGCAGCTGTCTCAAAGCGTGGCCTCTGCCGAAGCCGATGCGTTTGCGCATGCGCCGCCGCCGTCGCCCGGCTCATCGTTGCCATCGGCCAGGCAGCGGACGTCCGAGTCGTCGGCAGTTCAGGGTGCTGGTGGGGCGGGCGGGTGTGAGGAGGAGGAGGAGGAGAAGGAGGAGGAGGAGGAGCGTGACGAGCAGGAGGAGCCGCCCGGCAGCTGGCGGCTGCTGGCCGCGACAGCCCCGGCACCGGCAGCGCTGCTGCAAGAGCAGCAGGCGGACAGCGTGGCATACAATAATTGAGAGGGAGTTACAATAGGAGGACAAGTCAAGTGCAGAGTCGGCGTCTAAATAAGGACGTACTTGTGCTTCGAGGGCCGGGGTGTAGCGGCAACGGTCTTACGACACTCGGCATGCTATTCATTGCATTACAAGTAGATACGTGCATGTGATCGTTGGGCCTCCTGCACGGCAGGGTTTAGTGGGCTGCCGCCAACAAGGAAGCGGCCAACTTCGTGCGCGCCGGGCATCGACTGGGGATTTCGACAGCAGCTGTCCAATCTTCATTTGCGGCGTTGCGCAACAGACATAGGGTCTAACGCGGACGTCAGCTAGGATGCAACGTTAGCAAGACAGGACAGGGAGTAATCGAGGGTGCTTGTGAAGGGCTGTCTAGGTAGCGGGCGGACAGGTGGGCGGACGTGCGTTCACCGGCCGCTTTGTCGGCAGTCAGTAAGCGGTAAATGGCCACTGTTGAACGGAAATGAAGACTACGCACTAGAAATGCAGCGCACGGTGCAAAATGGCAAGGTCAGGGCTGGGGACACGGTTGGGGAAATGCCCTGGAGGGCCAGGACGGCAGGGTTCGTGCCGCTGTAGTTTGTAGGGCAAATTACGACCTGCGTGCCCCTTACGCAGTAGACACTTATTTCGCCATGATTACGGCTGCTTAGGACACCACTAAGAAACTGCCTCTGGCTCGCACGCCGGCTACAAATTTTTTGACCGAACCATCGCTGGTCAGTTGTTATAAGATCTACTCCGAACGCGGGTCAGCTTGTCTTCAGACCTGGTTCCTGCTGCTGACGCTTGGTCTTTGCGCTGTGTCGGCAGGTGGTGCACCAAGCATGTCAGAGGAGGTCGACGTGAAAGTACCGACTCGCCGGCGTAGAGCAAGCGATGACGAGGCGGAAGAAGACGCCGACTTCCAGGACGCACGAGAGGACGCCGCGTCGGTGGCCGGTTCCGCGCTGGACCACGCAGACGAACAGGCGACAGCAGCTGAGGGAGCGGAAGACGAAGATGAAGGCGCTGTAGAGCCTGGGGCAGACGATGAAGACGCTGCAGGTTGGTCGCGCGCATCTCTGCTTTGGCAGGCTGACTACGCCGCATGCTTGTCTTCGTGGTCCACAATGGCTGGACTCCTCATAGCAGAACGTGCTCGGGCTGAACGCGTCCCGGTCCGTTAATAGATCGCGTTCCGCGGCGTCTGTGCACATGCGCGCAGGCGAGGGTGTGGGCGAGGAGGGAGCTGAGGAAGGTGGCGAGGGCGCCGATGACTCGCAGCTGGAGCCGGTGGAGCCCAAGAAGCCCCAACGGCGGGAGCCCTTCGAGGTACCCACCTCTGGCGCCTTCTGGCTCCACGACGACCGCTTTGGCGGGGACGAGCTCCCTCCCATGGAGCCCCCACGGTAGGCACCCCTTGGGGTGCTTCCGCAGCCGTCAAGGCAATGGCCCGCCTGAGACAGGTCGCCCTCGACCCGCGTGCTGACCAAAGCGGCCCGCTCTGCAGGCCCGAGGACGAGCGCAAGCCCAAGAGCGAGAGGGAGGGCCGCTGGCTGCATGACAAGTTCAGCAAGCTGGAGGCGGGCGAAGACGTGGGCGGTGACTCGTCGGATGAGGACGGCTTCGCGAATTCCGTGAGTGGCCGCTGCCGTTGCCGCACGCCCCTGCGTACGGCTGCCCGTCAGCCCGGCGCCTGGCTGCACGAGTGGCTGTGCGCATGAACAACCTTGCGGCCAGCTGATGGAGACGTCGCCACTGTCACCGCAGGGCTCGCGCGTCTGGGGGCAAGCGACAAGGGGCATGCGCGGCCGCGGCCGCGGCAATGTCGCAGGGCGCGGAGACTACGCCGGCCGGGGCGACTTCGCCGGCCGCGGCAGAGGTCGCGGCCGCGGCCGGGGGCCGTCTTACTCCACCGACGGCCCCAGCGCGAATGCGGGCGCGGGCGCGGATGAGGCCCTGCCACAGCGCCCGCCGCGCGCGCCACGGGCGCCACGTGACGCTAGCGCTCCGGCGGAGCCGTCGTCCTCCACTGACGCTACTGCCGGCGGCGGTCGTGGGCGCGGGCGTGGCGGCCGCGGCGGCGACGCGGGCGGCCGCGGGGGCGCGGCCGACGCCCCACGGTACACTCTTGTGGGTTCCCAGGAGCAGCCTCGGTCGTACCAGCAACGGGACAACTACAGCGGGGCTGAGGGCGGCCCGGGGAGGGGCTACGGCCGCGGGCGCGGCGCAGAGGGCGGTCGTGGGGACGGTTACGCCGGCCGCGGTGAGCGTGGCCGGGGCGGTCGCGGTGGCGGCGGCTATGGCGAGGTGGCGGCGGATGGAGGGGGCTTCGGTGGCGGCCGCGGCGAGCGGGGCCGTGGCGGCCGCGGCGCTGGCGGCGGGTTTCGCGAGCAGGCGGCGGATGGCGGCTACGGCAACGGCGGCTATGAGGGCGGCGGCTACGAGGGCGGCGGCCGTGGGCGCGGCCGCGGTGGCAGGTGCGCAGCGGGTTGTGCTGGGCCACTCGATTCAAGCCTGGGTTCATCCGCACGAGTGCCGGGGCTACACTGGTGTCCGTCGCAGCGATGTGCTACGGGCCACTTACGCTGACGAGGCCACTGGTCGCTTGCTGCCGCCTCCGCTCGTGCAGGGGCGCGCCGGGGACCGACAGCTTCGGTCGCGGGCCGGGCACGGGTCGCGGCTCCGGCCCGCGGGAGCGCACGCACGAGGAGGAGTTCCCGCCGCTGCCTGGCTCCAAGCCGCCGCCGCAGACCGCGGCGGCCGCACCCTCCAGCGCCGCGGATGCCTCCGCGGCCTCGGGCGGCGTGCGTCGGTACAGCAAGATGGCGGGGAAGGTGGGCGGCGGCGACGGCGCCGCGGCGCCGGACAGCGGCCGCGGCCGCGGCCCAGCCGACGCCAACCGCGCTAGCAAGCTGTCCGCGGCGGCAGCGAACTTTGAGCCCACGTCCAACGCGCCGCCAGCTCCCTCTGTGCCGGCGGCCTTCGGCGCGCCGCTGCAACCTATGCCCATGATGCCGCCGCCCATGATGCCGCCGGGCATCTCCGGCGTGCCCGAGGCGTACGGCGCACCGCTGCAGGCGCAGCAGATGCCGCCGCCGCAGGCGTACGCGCCGCAGCAATACGCGCCGCCGCAGGGCATGCCGCCGCCGCCGCAGGCCTACGGCGCGCCGCCGCAAGCCTACGGCGCGCCGCCGCAAGCCTACGGCGCGCCGCCGGGTCAGCAACAGCCGCAGGCGCCGCCGCCGATGCAGCCGCCGCACAACGACATGGAGGCGTGGTTCAATGACGCGTACCAGAAGGCGCTCGCCACGGGCATGGACCCTCAGCAAGCCTACTCAGCGGTGCAGGGCTACGTACAGGTGGGGTGCCGGCGTGCTGCAAACGCAATGGCGCGTGCGCGTACTACAGGCCGCTACGACTTGCATATTCCTCTGCAGCCCGTACCCCATGCTGCGTGTACGTCAGATTCGTTGGACCCTGATTGGAAAACCGCGCCACGCCCCACCTGCGTGCAGGGCATGCAAATGGCCTTCCAGACGCTGGCGGCGGCGCAACAGCGCGGGCAGTACGTGCCGGGCATGCCGCCGCAGGGCGCGGCGCCGCAGTGATGCGGTGGTGGGCGATGGCGGCCGGGAGTGCCGCCGCCTGGGGCTCGAACCAGTGGAACGCGCGGGAAGCATTGGAGGGGATGTTGATTAGGGGTTGGCGCAAGGAGGTTACCGCAATAACAGCGTTCTGCTTGAACCGTGGATCGTGCTATGCTCGTTGCGGACTGGCGGCACAGGAGCGGGTTTTGGCTGAGTTCTGGTGTGGCTGCAGCCCAGATGGCTGTCCACGTAAAGTCGTGAAGCACGGGCCGTGGCGGGTTGCGGTTGCACAGCGTGTGCTGAGCGAGCGGGCGGCGGACCGGGGGTGCGCTGACACCCCAAAGTGAAGCCGGTGCTCTGTGGCGCATAAACGCAGGACATCATGCTGCGTATGCGCATTCTTTTTCTTTGCCAGGGGTTGCGCCCAGACGAGTGCCGGGACTAGGACGCATGGCGAGTCGATAGGGTGGTGGGCGCCTGCGTTTTAACGCCTTAACATGAAGTAGCCCAGACGGTGGGGGTGGCCGGCAGCCCTAGATGAAGGACCGGGGGCCGGGGGTTACGCCCTTTTCCCCATTCCGGATTGTGCTTCCCCAGTCTATGTAGCCAGCCAAATCAGAGCAGGGCTGGTTCTCTGGTGACAGTTTCCGGAAGCTGACGGTAGCACGAATGTCGTAGCATTGCAAGCATGCCAGGGCACGAGACGTACGGTACGGCAGGCGCGTGTTGTTCCAAGCTGGAGGGCATCGGCGCCGAGCCACGACGGTGCGGTGTCTCGGACGTGAGGCGGCTCTGTTACCCCATTACGGCTTGACTTCCCCTGTGGCCTGCTCGGGGGCTTTGGCCTCCTCGGGGGCGACTCTCCCCTGCTCGAGAAGCACCACACGTCCTGCCAAGGTGCAAGGGCCCCATTTGAACTTCAGAACCAGCATGTAGTTATTGGCCCCCTCCAGCAGGAGGGGGGCCATTCTGGCCCCTGCTGCCTGCTCTTATGCGGCACTTACGGAGAGACCCTTCTTCAACTTTGGCATTTCCAGCACCGTCTAATTCCCATGTGGGCTCAAGTATGTAGGGAAGAGGGGAGGCGGGAGCGGGAACCCACCCGGGCCACACCATGGAGGGGAGTGAGGGGACAAGGAGAGGGGAACGGCGGCCACACACCCGCTGGCCACAGGGATCTGGAATTCTTCGCGCCCTCCTTGCGACACCTCGCTGAACTTATCACCGCTCTATATATCTAGAACAACATCAACTGTAAACTTTTGCCCATTTCAACCATACTTTCTAGACCGTGTGCGGTTTGGCTTCGCTGCTTAGGCAGCTCGTGAGACGGCTTGTTTATGCGTGAAAGTCGTTGATTATAAGTTGTAAACAAGACACGCGAGACGCCGGCATGCCTTAAGCAAGCATCGTTCCTTGAGCACAACTAGCGGGCGATGGGCCCGGTGACTACGAGGAGCCATGAGCTGTGCTCCTCGTCGTCTCAGTCATGGCCAAACGGCAGATGGGCGAGCGCGGGTGGCGCTCACCGCGTGGGGAGGCGGAGACCTGCTCGCTACGTCGGCGTCGCTGCCCCGCCTGGCACCCCTGAGAAAGGCGCCTGCCTGGGTCAACTTGGTGCCCTAAGCTTGGGTCGCTCGCTGCAGTTGGAGGTGAGACGGTGTATGTGGCTCGGCGAGACTGCCGATCGTGTGGGGAGCGTGCCCACACAGCCCCTTTAGGTACTCTTTTGGATCTTTGATGCATTCTTTCTGTTCGGCTGATGTGCAGGGTCTAGGGCGCAGGCGCGGAACCGCGTGCTCACAGACGGCCGGGGGCGACGCGAGTGAGCTCGAGCGCGTTCTGTCGTCTCACCTCAGCAAGGAACAACAGTGGACTTCCCAGCGTGCGTCGGGGCTGTTGCTGCAGGCGATCGCGCGGCGTGGTTTGGAGCGGTGCATCGCGACGACTGGCGCAGCATCGTCCAAACTCGGCGCTGCGCCTCTGAACACGCCCAGCGCATCAATCGCCTTGCATGGTCATGTCGAGGTCGCTGCAGCCCTGTTGCCGTCACTAACGTGGCAGTGGCTGTCCGTGGCGGACCTGGACGGGTGGCTGGACCGCGGCGCCGCACACCTCCTCCGCGAGGCGCTGCTCGTCCAGAAGGCGGCTTCCGACGGGAGTGCATCTGTCAGGTGCGCTGGCAGCATACCTTGCTGCTGCAACGCCCGCTGCTCCAGGCCCTGGCCCGAGGCCAGCTGTCGTGCCTGCGTGCACCTGCACGCGACCACTGAGCTCCTGTGCTTCCGGCCTTTCACTTACCCGCCCCTCCCAACCCGCCCGCCCGTCCCCGCAGCGAGCTCGTCGGCTGGTGCCTGGATAACTGCACCGCCTCCGCCGCCGCCCTGGCGGCACTGTGGGGCGAGCAGCAGGGCCAGGCCCTGCCGCCGCGGAGCCGCAGCTTCTACAGCCTCCTTCTGCAGCGCCTCGGGCTGTCGCAGTTGGCAGCCAGCGCTGCCGCCAGCGAAACTGCCAGCGCGGGGAGCGCCAGCAGCACCGGCTTGCCGTCGTCAGCACCCTCGCCCCGCCAGCCCGTGTTTGCCATGTGCAGCTCGGTAGCGCGCGCGGCGCTCTCGACCTCGGAGCGCGGGCGGCCGCCGTCCGAAGACGACGAGGAGGGCGGTGGCGTGGCTGCCGGTGGCGCCGTAGCGAACGGTGCCGTGACGAATGGAGGCGCCGTTCAGAGCGGCGCCAACGGCAGCGCCAATGGCAGCGCCAACGGCAGCTCTGGCAGCGCCCTTGCGGCGGGCAAGGCCGCGGCCGCCGCGATGCGGCCGCGGGCCGGCAGCCCAGCCCCCGACGTGGTCCTCGTGGGCGAGCTGCCGGCGGACGCCCAGGCCAAGGTCCTGGGGGCCCTGCAGCAGCCCCAACACCAGCGGCCGCCGCGGCCCAATGGCAGACAGGCGCCCTTCGAGCGGCCCCGGCGCAACGGCGCCAGCCCGCACGACGCGCAGCACGAGGAGCGGCCGCGGGCACGGGGTGGGCCGGCCGCGGACGCCCGCTCCGCGTCGCTGCTGCAACGGCCCTCGCGCAGCGGCACCATGGACACGCTCGACTCGGACGGCGAGGAGCTGCCCGTGGCGCCGTCGGTGCCGGGCGACAGCCCCGACGACGCCCTGGCCGCGGCCTACGACGCCATGTTCGCGCGGCCGCACACGGGCTCGCACCGCGTCACGCCGCTGCGGCTCATGGCGCGCGGCGGCTTCACGCTGCGGGACCCGTTTGGCTTCCGCATGCGCCAGGGGATCGCCGTGCCGGTGGCGGGGCCGCTGGTCATCAGCAACGACGCGCGCGTGTTCCCGGCCAGCGAGGCGGTGCTGCCCGACTACCCTGCCGCGGACGGGCTGCCGGTCAAGCTGGCGATGCGCTTCGAGTACATCTTTGACCGATCGTACGACGAGCTGACGATCCAGCTCTTCAACGTCTCGCGCGTGGCGCGGCACCGCACCAACGAGTGCCGCATGTGCGTCATCTACTCGTCGGGGGGCAGGGCAGTCGCCGTCTTTGTTGCTGTTGCTCGCCTGCTGCAGCTGTGCTAGCGGCGTATCAACCTAGCGCCGCAACTGTCCTGCTTGTGGAGCGGATCCGTGGGGTTTATGACGAACCGCCGTGCTGTGCGCCGCCTGCCGCAGGTTTGTGAACGGCAAGCCGGTGAACGTGGGCGACCCGGGCGTGCCCATCCGGCCCGGCGACGTGATCTGGTTCGGCGGCGAGCGCTTCAAGTTCGCCGTGCAGGCGCTCAAGCAGCCGGTGTGCCCGCTCACCGACGCCCTCAACCGGCTGTGCCTTAACAAGGGGTACCCCAAGATGCACGCGGTGTGGTCCCGCGACGAGCCAGGGCCCAGCGGCTCCCGCGACGAGGAGCCCGGCGAGCAGGAGGAGGACGCGGCGCCGCCGCCGCTGCCAGGGGCCGGCACCGGACCGGCGCCGGCGCCGGAACCGGACCTGGACATGCAGGCGCTGTCGGTGCTGTGCCGGCGCGAGCCGCGCCGCGCGGAGGCCGTGCTGCGGCAGCTGGCGACGCAGCGGCCCAACGACGCGGGCGTGTGGCTGCTGTGGGCGCAGCTCACGGCGCGCGAGCCGGGCCCTAGCGGCCAGCCGCGCGCGCGCATGCTGTTCCGTGCCGCCGTGGCGGCGGCGCAGCGCATGCGGCACGTGCCGCCGCTGCCGGCGGCGCTGGCAGAGGCGGCGCAGCGCTCCGTCGGTGCGCGCCGCCGGCCCCGCAACCCCGCAGCCGGCCCCACGGGCTACACGTCCGACGCTGATGACGAGTTCGCGGCGGCGGCGGCGGCCGGCGGCGGCAGCGTCGACAGCGCCGACGGCGGCAGCGGCCGGCCGGCCCGCCACAACTGGCTGCTCGTGCAGGCGTTCAGCAACTGGGGCAAGTTCGAATGGCGGCAGGGCATGTACGGCAGCGCACGGCACCTGTTCCGGGCGGCGGTCGACTATGCGGAGCGGCACCCCGAGGGCGTGGCGGGCGGCGGCGGCGCGGCGGTGCTCCACTACTGGGGCAGCCGCGAGATGGACTCTGGCAATGTGCGCAATGCGCGCATCGTGGCGGCGGAGGGCAACCGCAAGTGCCCGAAGGACGTGTCGCTGTGGGTGCTGTCGGCGGCGCTGGAGCTGGAGGCCGACAACACGGGTGGGTGGCTTTGGTGGCGGGGAGCGAGGGTTGTGGCGTAAGGGCGCCGATGGAGGCGGTGGGAGGGAACATGGGTGCGTCTGGCGCGAGGCCGCCGAGTCGGGTCATGGGCGTGGATGGGAGGCACGTGGCCAGGACACGATGGGGACGGGCCCGGGTTTGCGCCGGAGGCAAGACGGCAGTCTGCGGTGGAGGCGAGGGTGAGGGGCAGTGGCAAGGGCTGCGAGGCAGCGGCGCGTGTGGGGCGGCGGGCCCTGACCGCCGCCCTCTCGCCTGCTGCCTGCCCCATGCCAACCCTGGCTGGCCAAAGTGTACTGCGCCCGAGCGAACCTGTGCCCCTGCACCTTCGCTGCGCCCCTTGCACGGTACCGCATGCTTAGTGACGCCTGCCCCCTGCCCCATGGCAACCCTACCACCGCCCTGCCTGCCAGAGCTGGCCAAGGTGTACTGCACCCGGGCCTACGCCCTGGACCGCGCGGACCGCGCGCTGTTCATGGTGTGGCCGCGCGTGGAGGCGGCCAGCGGCGACCGCCTGCGCGCGCGGCTGCTGTTTGAGCGCGCCATTGACCTGCATCCTCTCAACACGCGCATTATGAACGTGAGCGAGGGCGGGCTGGGAGCGGACGAGCGGGGGCCGGGCTGGGACGCTGGGGTGGGCAGAGGGCGGTGTTGTGCATTGGTGGAGGGCTGTGTCGTCCGTAGCCGTCTCCCAGTGAGTGCGTATGTAGGTGCCGGTGCCCTAACCAGCCCTTTCATATTACGCCTTGGCCGCAGTACTACGCGCGCTTTGAGGCGGAGGAGGGCTCGTACCGGGAGGCCGCTGAGCTGTACGACAGGTGCGGGAGGTTCCGTGCGGCGTAAGGCATGCGCAAGCACGTTTACGTCAAGCCGGGTCTGGCAATTGCGATGTGTACACTAGCGTTGTTAGGGGGTGGGAGGTGGCGCGGCTGCAGTCGGGTGCACTGCGGGCCTGCTGCCTGTCAACATCTTTGGGCTGCCCCTAACGACTAGCGTGCCGGCTGATTTCCGAACTGGGTGTTGCTGGTGCTAAACGTCAATGAAGCAGCAGCCTGCATCATGCAAGGGTACTGCGCCAGCGCGCAGCAGGGTATCACCTGCCATCGCCCGTTCTATTCGCTTGGTGCTTGATGTGGGTCATGGCCTTGTGCATCTTTGCAGGGCGCTCCGCGTGGACTCAGCCTCCCCTGGCATGGGCGTCACCAACCGGGCGGACTGGGCCTCCCTGGAGGCGGACCTGGGCAACACGGGCCTGGCGCGGCAGCTTGTGGAGGGCGGCCTGCAGTCGCACCCGCGCTCAGCCAAGCTGCTGGTGGTGCTGTCAAAGGTGGGGCCGGGGGCGGGCAGACAGCGTGCCTGTCGCATTGCGTGATGCGGAAGGATCATGACGTACCGTATCATGACCTAAGCTGTATGATAGCTGCTGGTCGTGTACATGGTGGGACCAGGGGCGGCTGGGAGAGTGAGAGGTGACGTGGCAGGATGAGCTGATGAGTGATGACGCGTGCGTTGGCATAGGCGGATGGCATGAGGGCGCGGCGCTAGCCGAAGGAGCTCCGGGTGCTTGTAGAGGGGCGACATCGCGCCTGACAGCGTGGACGCACGCGGGCTATGTGCTGGCCGAGGAGCCAAGGGACGGTGGGCAGCTGGGTGGGACATAGTTGTGCAGCTCCGGGGAGAGGGCGGTCCCTGAGAGGGTCAGTCAGCAGGGGCCGCGGGCGCAATGGATGGGAGGGCGCCGTAGGGCGCGCTGGGCGCAGGCAGACTCTTGCCACTCCGCGCCGAGTAGCTGCGCGGCTAGAGCAGCTGCTCGCAGCGACGCGGGTCTCGTGGATGCGCAGCGCAGCTCGCGTCCTGGGGGCTTGCTCGGCTGGCCCCCCCCCCCCGGCGCGGTCCTTTCCTCCGCCCTTCGCCCTCCACTCCCTCGCGCATCGTCCCCTGAGCAGCCCTGCAACCTGCTGCCACTCCGCCCCACCCCGCCCCAGATCGAGCGCCTGGAGGGCAACTTCCCCGAGGCGCTGGCCGTGGTACGCCGCGCGCAGCAGGCGGCGGGCGCCTTTGACGTGGACGCCACCGCCGAGCGCGCCGCCGTGCTGCGGGCGCTTGGCGAGCGCGAGATGGCGGCCAACCTGGTGCGCCAGGTGGGCGCTCTGCGCCGCCTTAAGCGCATGAAGGCGCAGGGCTACTGGGGCAGCGAGGCCTGGCGCGCGTACGTGGAGGCCAGCCGGAGCCCGGAGCAGCAGGAGCTGGTGCGGCGCGCGCGCGCGCGGCGGCGGGAGCTGGGCTGGGTGCCGGACAAGGTGCCCGGCAAGACCACGGGCCACGGCGAGGCGGGCCAGGGCCGCAAGTGGGCGTCGGCCGAGAGCCAGCAGGTGCGGGGCTGCAAGGGCGCTGTGGGTGGCGTTGGGGTCCTCCCTGCCGTGCTGCGGCGCCGCGTTGGGGCGCTGCTGTGAGCATGCGGGCGTGCAGCCGTGTCCGGGAGCAGCGGGGCGGCACCGCCGTGCTCGTGCTGCCCGCTCGTGTCCCAAGCAGATGCTGGCTCTGCAAGCGGAGGGTCTCAGGCCGGCAATTAGAAGACCTCTATGGAAGCGTCAGGAAGCCTTTGATAAGCACACTTTGGTATTTGAGAACCCAACCCAACCCGACCCCCGCGGCCCGCAGATGCTGGCGCTGCAGTCGCTGCGCCTGCAGCAGCTGGCGACGCGGAAGCTTGTGGCACAACACGCGGCGGCCGTGCGTGCGGCGGCGGCGGCGGCGGGCGCCGGCCTGGGCGAGGGCGAGCGCTACGGCGAGTCCGATGAGGAGGACGAGCTCGGGGAGGGCGAGGGCGAGGAGGAGGAGCTGGAAACGGACGAGGAGGAGGAGGACCAGCTGGCGTCGATCACAGCGGCGCTGCCGCGCCGCCGCCTGGGGCTGGGCCGGTCGGGCGGCGCCTCGCCCGCCGCCGCCGAGGATGACTACTACGAGGAGGGGCCGGTGGGAGTGCCGTCGCTGGACTTGGTGAGGCGGCCCGCGCCGGAGGAGGACCCTGATGAGTAGTGCGAGGGGCTGAGCGCGGGCTTCGCCTGTGGCGTGCTCGGATGGGCCTTGTGAGAGGCAGGAACGGCTTTCGTTGGGGCTGGGCAGGGTGGGGTAGGGCAGGGTAGGGGCTGGGCTGCGGCAAGGCCAGGCGGGGACGGAGCACAGGGCAGGTTATTCGCTGGCGGCTGTTAGAACGAGAGAGCGCGAGAGCAAGCAAGGCTGCGATGGGTGGCACGTCGGCGGCCATGGCTGCGGCAGGCGGCGGTGTGGGTTGGTGGGTGCCGCCGAAAGCTTGAGGTGGGCGGTGTAGGCTCCATGGCGGGGGCGCTGGCGTGGCCGCCTTGCACGTGCATGCGGGCCCTCGCCCGGTAGTGCAGGGGGGCGCGGGCAGGGCTGTTTGTGTTGCGCTGCTGCTGCCGCTCCGTGGGTTCGTGCCAGCAGTGCTGTGCTCCGTGTTTTGGCTTGTGTAGGCTAGGTGTGGTACCGGTGGAGGTCATGGGAGGGCTTCTGGCGCTCTCGGCGGCGCAGGCTCCGCCGGGCTGCGCCGTCGAGGCCGGGAGCCGAGCGCATGAAGTCGGGCCGCAGGCGCCGGCACCAGCTGTGGCCACCAGCTGTGCTGCTGTGGCCGGCGCATGGTGGTGTTGTAAGCTATGAGGGACGGCCTCTGCTGCGTGCGTCCTGCTCCGTCCGCTCTAGGTGCCTACGGTGCGATACGCCCCGTGACGCTGCCCGTACGACTCCACTACCCACAGTCATGGGACGGATGCCAGCACCCTACCCTGACTTCCACGCTGGTTCCTCCTGACACCCCATGTGCAGAGAGGGCAGGTTGCCTGTGAGAACGAAGGCTGCATGGGGTGCTCGCCACCCAGGAGGCCTCCCCTCTGCCGCTGCCAACTGTACTACAGGCCGGCACGCCTCGGGTCCCTGTGACTCGAGACGCGGCGAAGGGGGGAGGGCAGCCACGCCGCGACGCCCTGCTCTCTTACATGCGGGCCGCACCCCCGCACCGCACCCCGCACCGCCCTGCCTTCCCCACCCAACGCGCCAGCTGGCTCCTGGCAGCGGCTACACCACACACGCATGCGAGCCCACAGCACTCAGCCATGCATGCTTTATTTATTAGCGCAGTAAGATACATGTCCGGCTTGTCATGCCGACTGCGGCAATCTCTTCTATTATTGCGCGGGGCCTCCGGCCAGGGCCCGCACGCATCAGCGCAGCGCCCCCGCCTGGCAGAGCCCCGTGCGGGCGCTCGAAGCGGGTCAACACGCATCCGCCGCCACTGGGCCCGACAGCAAAGAATACCTCAAGCCGCCGCTCCGCAGCCCGCGCCCCGCAATGCAGGCACTGCACAAAGCAAGGCCTTGATCGCTTTCAAGTTCGGAGGCACACCCCACGACATTCGCACGGCCGTTCCGAACCTCCAACCGCCAGTGTACAACCGTCCGGAAGCTATGCCCCGGACTACTGCAAGCCGCCATCAACAACAATCGCGGCTGCCCTGCAGCCGTCTCTGCTCCTACCGTACAATGGTGCGGCCGAGCAAGCGTCCGCACGCCTCGCGCACGACGGACTGCCCCCCGTTGACCTGCCGTACAATTTGTCGTACGCGTACGACGACTACCTGTCGACGACGAAGCCGTTGGGGTCCAGCACGAAGTCCTTGGCGCCGCCCGCCTCGTTGGCCTTGGCCTGCATGGGCAGGGAGCGAGCGCGCTATTGGGCGGAGCATGCCCTCCCAGCTGCGCCAGCCGGTTAACACTTCAGCCTTCCAGCTGCGGCCCCCAGCTTCTTGCCAGCTGCGCCCTGCAGCTTCCTGCCAGCTGCCCAGCTGCGCCACTCACGATGAAGTCGAGGTTCTTCCGCAGCACCTGCCCACATCGCGACACGCAGGGCGGGGCAGGGGGCGGGGGTGCAAGACCATGTCAGCAGGAGCGAGCATGCCGCCGCCTCCCACGTTCCAGCCCAGCGCAGTGCAGGGGGGTCCGTGCGTCCGGAGCCGCCTCAGTAGCGGCCCCCGCCCAATCCCAGGGTGCTCGGGCTCTTCTGCCGCCCTCCCACCTCCAGCTTCTTGAAGGAGGCGCCCATGCCGATGAGGTTGGAGCCGTCTATGTCGAAGATCAGCACCTGCGGTTGAGACCCGGGGGGAGAACATTGTGACGACCGCGGGACAGGCAAGCTCGTGTGCCAGCTCCGGCGCGAGAGCGGGGCCGGCGTGAGTGGGTGGGGGAAAAGGCGGCGCGAGAGGGTGGGGGTGGGGTGTGAGCATAGAGGGGCGCACGGGTGGACGGCCGTGCCAGGAGAGCTGGGTGGGAGGAAGGGAGCTGCAGGGGTTGGGCGGCGCAGGGGCTCGACCCGGCCAGCCATGGGCTACGGCCTGAACTTGCTGCCCGCCGCAACGCGCCTCGGACCCCGCCTAGGCCAGCGACGGCCGCCTCAGGGATGGCCCATGGCCGCGCTTCGCTGCCGACCCGGGCCCCGCCCCGCCCGGCGGCGGCCCTCATTCTCACGTGCGGAATGCCACGCACGCCCTTCTTCTTGATGTACGACGCCAGGTCCCCCTCCTGACCGGCCAGCAGGCGGGGGCGGAGAGGCGGCATCGTCAGCTACCGGCGGTGCTTGTGCTGGGCGCACGCATCAGGTATGCATAAGCATCCCCGCACACATACACTGGTCTGCCAATGACGTAACCTCGCCATCATCATCGGCCGCCCCGCCCCGCCCGCCGGCGCACCTCGATGTTGCACTTGACGAACTGAAAGTGCTTTGCCAGGAACTCGTTGGTGGGGATGCGGCAGAGCGCGGGGAAGGAGCTCTTGCAGCTGGCGCACCAGCCTGCGCAGTTGAGTGTGCGTGGAGGGGCGGGCGGGCGGGCGGGCGGGCGGGGCGAGGGTGGGCACGGCAGTGCCGCAGCAGCCGCGGCGTAGGGAGAACGGTGGCGGACGGGGCACAGAGCGCAGGGCACAGCCTGGCGCAGTATGGGCGCGACGGCTCGAGCCCATCACGGGTATGGAACGGAGGGCCTAAGCGCGCGGAGGGGACGGGGAGGGGGAGCGACGTCGCGGCAGCGCAGGGTGAGGATTGCCGGGCCCTTTGCGGTTGAGGTCGCTGACGGCCGGGCAGGCCAGCCGGGCAGGCCAGTCCTGACAAGGCCTGCAGAGGGCGCTAGCGTATCCCCGTGCGGCCCCCTTGGCTGCCGCGTCCCGGCGCCGACTTGCCGGCGTAGAAGTCCACCATGGTGAGGCGGCCGCCGTTGTTGGCGGGCGACACGGCAGCCTCCAGCTCAGCCACGCTGGTGACGTCCTTGAAGGCTGCGGCGTGGGCGTGAGGAAGAAACAATGGAGCGGTCCGATGCCTGGCGTGGGGTGGCTGTGGGGTGCTGCTGGACACGGCTGGCCGTGAGCAGACGCGTGACGCGCAGCCAGTTTGAAACGCCTGATAGCGGGTGTCGGCGTCGTGGGCTGGGAACGCGCGCTAGTTCTGCCGAGGCATACTGCGACCGGCAGCCAGTGCGCTGGCAGCATAAGTCACGCTGTGCCGCACAACGGCCCACTCACTGCATGGCTTCTTGTGCCAAGGGACTTTGACGTCGCCGTCCATAGAGACGCTTGCGACGCTAGAAACGCTGGAAGCAGAGCCTGTGATGTCAGCTCCGACAGCTGCAGACACCGCGTTCTCAAGCAGGCCATCTGCGCGGACTGACAGCCGCGTGGCGCGGCTGGGTTTGACGCAAGCAATGCTCGCTGAACGTTGCTGTTTGCCGCGCTGCGCTGCGCATAGAGGGCGCCGCCCTAATGCAAGCATTTTTGCCGCGCTTGAGAAGAACGTTCGCGGCGTTTGCAGTGTAGGGATTGTGCACTGTCACTTATAGATACCACCGTATCGGGGCGTTATTTGATCAGTCGTGCTATCGGTGGCTCGGTACCCGGCATCCCCCCACCCCCGACCCCGCTTTTACCGGCTGCCGCGGCGGGCCCTAACTCCTACCCGCACCCCGTCAGCCCTGGCCCACAAGCAGGGCCAGCTCTAGTAAAGGCACGGCGGGCTGTGCTTTGCAAACCGCAGGGGCTAGGCTGCGCGCACGGGGGCGGGCGGGCTGAGCGCAAAGGACTGAGATTGAAGGGGAGACACGAAACCTCGAAAGCTTCACTCAGCTGTCGTGCTTGCCCAAGACCGCAGTGCTACTTTGTCATTTACAACATTGCACTACTAAAGATCCTCAACCCGCCTCGAGTTTTGAGAACCAAATTTTGGTCAACTTTTGCCGCGCCTCCCCGTAATTCGCACGCGGCTGCCTCCTCAGGTCACCGTTGACCTCGTCTAGCTCTTATCGCAGCGACAGGCGGACGCGTGCTCTAGAATGGAGCACGATGGCTGCACAGTCAGGAAGCAATTCGTGGGCGACGACGGCGCACTAGCCTGGTTCAAGGGGGTTGCCAAATATCTCGGCCCTCGCGCCAAGCCGCAGTGCTACAATGTGACCTACGAGGATGGCGACAGTGAGACCATGTCCGCTGGTGAGGCCTCTGGCGCGGTCCCTGCTGTCCTGAGAGGCTGTTTGAACGGTAGCGGCAGCTGCACCGCCACCGCCTGACCCCGTGCACCCCTCACCCGAGACAGCCGAGCTCAAGAAGCACCTGGTCAAGGAGGACGGCGCGACTAGGTCACGCAAGTCAGCGCCCCCGGCCCCAGCCAAGTCGCCCGCGGCAAAGGCGCCCGCCAGGTCCGCCAGAAAGCCGGCCGCTACGCAGACCGGTGCCAAGTCGCCCCCGGCAAAGGCGCCCGCCAAGTCTGCAGCGCCCAAGGCGCCCACCAGCGCCGGCGCCAAGCTAGCCGAGGGCCAGCCGGCGGGCCGCACGACACGAGCCAGCGCGGGTGCTACGGGCTCCCCACTGGCCCTCCGCAAGACGACGGCCACCAAGGTCAAGCCCTCCCCCGCCGCCAAGGCTGCGCGCAAGAAGGCGACACCTGCAGCGGCGAAGACGCCGGCGTCCGCTCCCGCGTCGGCCCAAAAGGTAAGCCGCTCTGGCCGCCCACTACGTCCGCTGTGCGTCCCACCATGGCAGCCCGCCACACGGATACAGGACCAGTGACGGGGCCCGCCGTGTTCCTTTATTAAGCCAAAGCCCCGAAAGCGCCCGCTTGACTCCAGCACACACACCGCCGCAGCCCACGCCGGCCAAGTCGCCCGCGAAGCCGCAGGCGCGCAAGTCCACCGCCGCGCCCGGGGCCTCGCCCGCCGCGGCGCCGTCCGCCGCGCCCGCCGCGGCGCCGTCCGCCGCGCCCGCCGCGGCACCGCAAGCCGCGCCCGCAGCGCTTGCCGCGGCGCCGCAAGCCGCCGCGGGGCCGTCCGCGGCGGGGCCGTCGGCCGCGCCCGCAGCGGGGCTGTCCGCGGTTGCGGCCGCCGCGGCTGCAGCCATCGGCTCCCCCTTGGCGCGCGCGCCGCCCAAGTGCTCTCTCGGCGTGGCGCACTTCACGGGTGCGCAGTCGCGGCGCTGCCCGTCACCGCAACTCCGCCCTACTCCCCTGGCTGTTGGCTGACGCGGCCCTCAGCACCGCAACTCCCTGTGCCCCAGCGGCTCTCTGCCCCAGCCGGCTCTCGGCGCTAGGAGCCTTTCTGGCCCCGACGCCCCCTGCGCTCCTCCCGCTCGCTGGCCCCCTCAGACGCCGCCGCCGCCTGCTGCGGCGTGCTGACCTACATGGCCCGCCACTTCACGGCCGACGACCTGAAGCGCGGCTACGCGGGGCGCAGCGTGGTGCTGACGGGCGTCCTCACGCCGCTCATGGTGCGGGTGGGGGTGCCGTTGCGGGCGTCGCTCGGGCGCATGTGCTGCCCTAGGCCCACGTGTCCAGCCTCGCCTGCCGCGGCCCTGCCCCGCCCCCGCCAGTTCCGCGAAAACAACATGGGCGCGTTCTGGAACGCCTTCATGAAGGCCCACGGTGAGATAGAGGCCGCGCGGGGCGCGCTGCATGCACAACCGCCAAGAGCAGGCGTGCCGGCCCCTTGCCGAGATGCCCGCTTGACTGGTGCTGCCGCCGCGTCCGCCCGCTGCCGCCGGTCAGACCTGCGGCCCGCCAGCAAGGACGAGTGGAAGGGCGCCATGTACGAGTACGTCTTCACCATCAGGGGCCTCACGGTAGGGCGCCATGTACGAGTACGTCTTCACCATCAGGGGCCTCACGGTAGGGCGCCATGTACGAGAACGTCTTCACCATCAGGGGCCTCACGGTAGGGCGCCATGTACGAGAACGTCTTCACCATCAGGGGCCTCACGGTAGGGCGCCATGTACGAGTACATCTTCACCATCAGGA
>BDDC01000233.1:23499-44601 GCA_001662425.1 Chlamydomonas sphaeroides | reverse complement strand
ACGTCTTCACCATCAGGGGCCTCACGGTAGGGCGCCATGTACGAGTACGTCTTCACCATCAGGGGCCTTACGGTAGGGCGCCATGTACGAGTACGTCTTCACCATCAGGGGCTTCACGGTAGGGCGGCGGCCGCGGCCAGCCGCAAACCAACGCCGCTCAACGCTGAGCTGTCGAGCGGCGGCGCGCACTCGCTGGCCCCGCGCACTCGCTACGCCATCGGCGGCGCGGCGCCCCTCCCTCACCCCTCACGCTCCCCACCTCGCCTCTGTAACGTCGAGCCAAGCACTGTGCACAGTGGTCCTGCCACGCCCGCAAGCCCCTGCAACCCAGCCGCCGCCCCGTGTGCGCTGTCCCACCGCGCTGTCCAGGTGCGCGTGGTGACTGCGTTCGGCGGCCTGCGCGGCATCCCCAACGAGCCCGAGCGCGGCGCCGTCATGATGGACGTGGGCGGCGTGGTGCACGTGGTGTCGCGCGGCGTGCTGCGCGTTGTGGCGGACGCCAAGGCAAGAGGCGGGGCGCCCAGGGGGTCGTGCGTGAGGACCGAGCGGGCTGGGGGTTGGGCTTGCGCTGGTGGCAGGAGCGGGCTGGGGTGTGGGCGGCTGCAGGCTGGTACGGGAGGACTCTGCGCAGTGGACACGCTGGCCTCCCCCGCCAGGGTGACGGTGACCCGACGCCGCGTTCCCCTCCGGCCCGCAGGAGAAGACGTGGCGGGCGACCGTGGTGGAGCCGTTCCACGACGCCACGGAGAAGACCGTGCTGCACCAGGCAGGGCGGGGGCGGGGAGGGCGAGCCCGCGCAGCGCCCTCGCGACTGAGCGCTCCAGTCCAGCTGCGGCAGCCTCCTGGCGGCTGTGATGCAGGCTCACTTGCCTTCCAGCTCGCTCACTTCCGAAAGCCTCCTGGCCGGCCAGACCCGCTACTCCCGCAGCACTCACCCGCCCCGGCCGGCCCTCGCCCCGCAGGCGCTGCTGGTCAACATGAACTGGCCCAGCTTCGAGGAGCAGACCAAGCGGCCGGTGCGTGGGGCGCCTGGCCCTGTGAGTTGGTGTCCCTGCGGCGACCCCCAGCCTCTGCACCCGCACCCCGCTGCACAGCTCGCTCAACCCGCACCCCGACCCGGCCCGGCCCGCGTATCTGATGTTGCTTGTTTAGATGCATCCACGTTTCGGCTGTGTAGGTTCTGCTGACACTGTTGACTTAGACACGAGGGCCGACCTGGCCTTGCACGCAGGAGCAGGAGGGCAGCGACTCGGCGGAGGCCACCGACATCTCCGAGTGAGAGCTGCACACCGGCGGGCTGCAGCCTCGCGACAGCAGCCGCGCAAGCGGCGCCGGACGGGGAGCGACGGCTGCGTGTGGGCAGAGGCGGTTGGCGGAGGGGGCGTGTGGATCGGGGGCGCGCTGCCGGCGGCGCAACGAGCTGGGGCAGGATGGGTTCACGGACAGGGCCAGGTGCATGTTGACAGCGGCGCAACCGCCGCGGGTGCGGATATGAATGGGTGCTGACCGGGGGGCGCTTATTCGTTGACGTCTGCGATGCGAAGCAGAGGCGCTTCTGAAGGGGTTGGCGACACTTCGCTAAATGGGTGCGGGGAACTGGCCGCGAAGGAGCGAGCCAGAGTGCAGCCAGCTGCTGCTGTGGGGTTGTGGGGCCGCCGTTGTGGATCGCCGAAGTACATACAAATGGTGGCAACCGGCGCTGGCGGCAACCAAAACACTTGGGTTGCAAGCCACGCGTTAACCCGGCCATGTAAGGGCCAAGCAGCGCTGACCCGGCTGACCCGCACGCCCGTCGGCCACGCGGAACAGAAAGGTCGGCTAGATTTGACCTGGACGCTGCAGCTCGACCGGGTACGCGACAGCGGCGGGTGCTACTGCTGATAGGGGAAGCAAGTGGCGCTCCCTAGGGTCGGCCGACGGTTAATGTGCGCGTATCTGGCACCAGAGTGCCAAGACCACCGGCCCTTGAGTACTGTGTACCACGCTACCACCACCAGCCCAGGAGGCCCTCCCACCGGCCACCCGCTGCACTGGCCGCTGCCAAGTCTCCCTCTCTCACACTCAGGCCTTTGCATCGTCACGCCCACTCACAGACCGCGGCAAAAGCGCCAGGCAGGTCGCTGCACTGGCCCACGGCTCACGTGCCGAACCCATGATGATGGCAGCTTCTAATGGCAGTGTCCCCGCGCGCACCAACCCGACCCAGGACCCTCCTGACCCGACGGACGACCGGCGCTGATGCTAGCCCCTGCTGTTTCCTCGCCTCCCCGACTGATCTGACCGCATGACGGCGCTCATTGTGATGTGTACTGACCCGGGCGCACTGGCTAACGGACTGGCATGGATGCTCAGCCGAGTCTGGCGGCGTCTCCATGGACGGGAGTGGCGTGCAACGCTGGGACGATGCACGAGGGTCACCGATACGTTGAAGCGGGCCGTTAAGGAGGCTGGCACGCGCAGGGAGCTGCTGTCGTGGGGATATGGGCACGCCGTTGCGGTCAGCGGATACCGCTGAGGGTGTGAGCGCCACTGACGGCAACCAAAACATTCCATGAGGGATTAACGCTGAGCCGGGTTGCCCCGGCCGACACGCGCATTCGCTGGCCAAGGTGAGCGGGTGGGGAGGTCCTCCTGGACATCTGTTCAGCTGAGCCAGCTGCTGGGACTTCCTGTCACCCGCCAGCAGGGTCTGCAGCCCTCCTGCAGCGCTGCGGCCGCCGCTGCGACGTGCGTCTGTCGGTTGCTCCATGGCTGCTGCCGCTGCTGCTAGGGGCCGCAAGAGCGCTGCACAGGAGCGTCCGCATTGCAGAGGGGCCGGGGCAAGTGCTGTTGACGGACGTTACACCAACGCCGAAGCCACCACTCCAGGCCCGCAAGGCACCACCGCTGGTCCCTCCAGCAGCATTTACTTCTTGCCTGTGGAATGGAGAGGGCAAGGGCAGTGGGAACGGCACACGAGGGTCAGCTGCTGCCTGCCTCAGCAACATACCACGCCAGCGCGGCAATCCTGTCTTCACCGTGTCCAAGCCCGGCCCCTGTACCAAGCCAAGCCCACGGCCGAGACAATGACCTCGCCATGCCCTGACCCCGCGCCCGACTCCTGCTCCACGCGCCACTGCCTCACCGCCGGGGGCCGCGTTCTTCTTGATACCGCGGACCTTCTTGGCGCGCTTCCGCCTCTCCTTCATCTGCTTGCGCGACCTCTCCACCTTCTTCTCCAGGCCGTTCTGGGGTCGGGAAATTCGGGCACGGGAGAAACGGCACGTAAGCGCATAGAGCAGGAATGGCGACGCGACAGCGGACCGCAACGCCCACGAGGCTGATGGCCCGCAGCGCGCCTCGCGCGCTTTGGCGCCAGGGAAAGGCGGGCGGCAGCTGCTCGCACGCCAGCCCGCGGAACGCAGCGTCGTGCTCTTGAGCGGCCCTGCTGCTGGCCATCAAGGACCCGTCGCCGGAAGGGTGCTTGTCCCGCCCGCAGCGACTTGGCGTGCCGCGAGCGCGGGGTGGCGTCATGCGCCCGGCAGCCCCCAGCAGAGCCGGCCGCTGCGGTTGTTGCAGCAGCGGCCTCCTGGCAACGAGAGCGCCGGTGCTGTGCTGGCCCCCGAGCAAGCCACGCGCAGCATCCGGCCGAGCCACTCAGCTGCTCGGCCCCGCGCCCTTTAGGCAAACGAGTGGCCGCTAGCCGGCGTTTGGGGACCCGCTGCTGCCGCAACGGGCCGCAGAGCAGCCGCTGTCTCGATAGGCAGTCCCGCGCCACGGCAACATGGCAGCCACCCTGCGGCCGCGCTGGCCGTGCGGCGCGCGACAGCAAGCGACAGCAGGCACTGCGCCAACAGGAGCTGCACCGCCACTGCTCGGGCCCGGCACACAGCATTGCGCCGCCCAGCAGCGGCGGTAACGCTCGTCAGGCCGCCGCACGATGCTGACTGTCCGGATCTAGTTGCCGTCCTGCTCGACCGCGCTGGTAGCAGCCTTTGCGAGCTGCACTTGCGGCACTGGCAGAACGCCTTCAGCACAGCCAGGCAGGTGGCCACGGCCGTCTGCCGCGACGGCGACAGCGACAGGCTGCTTCGCCAGGGTTGCAACGCCCTAACAGCCAACGCTGCCGCTGCTCGTGACTGGCACACAGAGGCGTACGTTCGAGCGCCACACAGGACTTCCGAACTCCTGAGCCGCAGATCCACAGTTGCCGTGCGCTGCCGGCTGCTGCGCATGTGCTGTTGGCTGCAGTTGCGCGACGGCAGCGGTCCATGACAGCGACACGACTGCCGCCGGCTGCGTGGTTGCGGCAGTGCTGCCGTCACCCCCGACGCAGCATCGCCTGTACTACGCCGCCGCCCATGGCTGCACACGACCCGGTGCATGCGTGTGTCGCGCGCCAGGCTGGAGGCTGCTCCAGCAGCTGCTAGGCCGCCCAGCTGCGCGGCCGTGCGTCCCGGCAGCTCGCCAGCTCCAGCCTCCAGGGCCCTCCGTAGCTGTGCGGCGTTCCGCTTCCTCCAGTGATAGGCTCCGTGCCCAAAGCAGCTCGCCAAGCTAGCGTCCGCTCTCTCCACTGGCGTGACACCGGAGTGGGCCGTGTCCGGGGTGCGGCCCCGCACTCCGGCAGCCACCCCCGGGCCCTCCTTCTCCCACCGACCCCACCCTTGCCCTCCACTCCTTGAATTGATAGATTTAGGCGACGTGTAGAGCACGCTGTGCTTACCCGGACGAGGCGGTACTTGGGCTCGAACTGCTTGGCGGCCTTCAGGTCATCGTAGATGAGGCCAAAGCCCGTGGACTTGCCACCACCGAACTGCGGGCAATGCCACGCAATGCTCAGAGGAGCGTGCTCGCAGGCGCGGACATGGCGCCGCCGCAAGCATCCACTGCCACCAAACAGGTCCCCGAGCTGCTCCTGCTTTGCTTTGGCGTCCAATGCCTGCCGTCCATTCGCGGCACAATTCCTGCGGTGGCTCGCGCACCTGGGTGCGGAAGCCGAACAGGAAGATGCAGTTGCCGTCCTTGACGTCATACATCGACGTGAGCTTCTCCTTCAGCTCGGCCTGCGAGCAGCGAGCAAGTTGGCGGGCGGTGCGCGAGGGGGAGCGCGCACGCCGGCTGCGCCGGCTGCCCATCGCGCCGCACCTTGGAGACGTTCGGGCGGCCCGGGTGCAGCACATCGATAATCTGCGTGTATAGAGCGCGGTATCAGCTGCTGGCGTCGGCTGGCTGCGTCCACCCGGCGACTCACGAATTGCTTCCGCTGCAGCAGCCTGTTGGTCATGAACTTGCGCGTGCGGATGGTGCACGTCTTGTCCGCCATTTTTGCTCACGCGCCAGCAGAAAGAGGGACCGCGCTGGGCTGAACCCCGCTCACAGGCCCCGCCCAGGCAACGCTCCAGGAGGGTGCTCAGTCGCTTAGCTCGCGGCCGTTTGCCACGCTGCTAAGCTCTACAAATAAATGAAACCTGTTTCTACCGTAATGATCGAACTATAGAGGCCGCTTGAACCCGAACGCAGCCACGAACCCCGGGTCGCGCCTGGGACCGCCCCCGAAGGACAGGCAACCGCTTGACGTCGCTTCCGCCGGGCCGCTGCTACCACCGCACGCAAGCTGTCTATACTTCTGGGAGAGGAAGCTGGCTTCATGGCTCCTCCTGCGGCTTGAAGCGCGGCACGTACTCCCCTGCGTGCAGCGCTCCCGCCAGCCGGCCGTCCCTCACAATCAACTCTCGCAGGCCACCCAGGGTCTGATCTCTAGCAGCTTAGTAATGCCACGGGGCATACGCCGTGCCGCTGTCTGCAGAGGCGCCGCACCTCCCACGACCAGGTACGGAAGGCCCCTAGGCGTACGTTGGCCGCCCGCGCGCCGACAGCGGTGTTGTGGCCCCAACGACGGCCGCCAGTGCCCGGGTGCGGCGGCGGAAGCGGCCGCGTCTGCACGCGCGCCGATGCCGTGCCGTAGGTGCCCACCGCCGTGGCCGCCGCCAGGCCACGGGCCATGGGGCCCAGGCCGTCTGCGCCCCCCGCCGGCGAGGTGCAGCCAGGCCGGGCCCGTTCTGTGACGCGGCGTGCGGGTGCGGGTGCTGGTGCAAGGAGGCTGCGGCGGCTGCAGCTGCTTGACGCCGGGCCAGGCCGCTCTACGGCGGCTTCGCTCGGGCTGCTTACCGGCTCCGCCCTCCAGCTGGGGTGATCCCCTGGCCGGTACCTAGCCCGCTACGCCGCCCGCGCCTCTTGCCCTTGCCCCACGGCGCAGGCGGCCCGGACACGAGCTGGCGCGGCGGGCCCGTTGGCAGCGGGCAGGCTTGCGTGATCGCAGGCAGACTCTCCACAAGTAGGCCCACAGGGCATCAAGGCAGGCTGGTGCGCGGCTGCGCGCTGCCTGGCGCTGCTCACGGCCAGCAGGCTACCAATCATTCCTGGTCCTCAAGAAGCAGGCTGCCGTGGTTGGCGAAGGGTGGGGCAATGGGCATTACCGCGAGCACTCGCTGCCGTTGCAGGACGGAACGGCGCCCCGCCCACACCACGTAGCTTCGCCTGGTTTGTACATACATGCGCCGAGCGCCCTCCAGCACCCGCCACTGCACCACAGTGACTGCACCAGCCCTTCGCACAACCCCTGTCCTCTCGCTTTCCCCCACCCCCGCAACCCCCACGCCTACGCCGCCCATTCCTCGCGGCCCCTGCCCGGCTGCAGCCCGCCGTGCGCTGCCGGCCCCCCGCCGCCGCCACAATCCAGTCGGGCCGACCCCGACCCAGCCGCCAACCCGGGCGCGTCGCCCCCCGCGTGCGGGTGCCGGTGGTGCAACTCCCCCGCACCTCCCAGCTGCAGCCCCCCGTGGCCGCCGCCGCCGCCGCCGCCGCCCACCGTCACCACCGTCCCGTGGCCCGCCGCCGCCGCCCCCTCCCTGCCGCCCTGCACGCTGCGGCGCTCCTGCTCCTCCTCCTCCTCCTCCTCCTCCTCCTCGGCCCCCCGCAGCAGCCCCTGCCGCACGCCGCCGTCCGCCCCGCTACTTGCACCGCCTAGGTGCAGTAGCCGGGCCAGCGAGCTGTGCTCTCCAGCGTGGTGAGCAGCATGGGCATGGCCATGGGCATGGCTGCTCTCTGGGTGCGCCGCCGCAGCCATTCCTCCGCCGCGGTAGTGCCGGGTGGCCTCGACCGCTGCCGCCGGCGCCACCGCCACAGCGGCAAGCTCCACGCTGCCTCCGACGGCGGCTGCGGCGCCCTTGCCGCCGCCGTCGCTGCCGCCGTCGGGGTCCTTGGCGGCGGCGGCGGCAGCGGCGGGCGCCACCCACTTGCGGGCGTGGTGGTCGATGATGACCTGCGTGTGGGCAGGAGAGGAGGAGGCGTGTTGGGTGGGTGGCCAGCAGGGCATCGGCGGCGATGGGTGAAGGATGTGGCCGTGTAGTGGGGTGGCAGCAGACATGCCTTGTCCAACGTCCGGAAGGCATCCCGGTGCTGGGGGCCGGGGGGAGGCGCGGTGCGGCGGCGGCCGGCCCTGACCGCTCTCCAAACCATGCCCCAACCCACCGTGCCGAAGGCGTCCCCCAGCACGTTAACCACGGTGCGGCAGCGGTCCCTGGCGGCGGGAGCGGGCGGGGCCGATGGAAGGGCAGCAGCCGGCGGTTGGGGCAGGCGCGCTGGCAAGAGGCGCGGCAGTCGCCGCGACGCACGCAGTCGTCGCTGCCGCCCGCCCCTGAGTGCGCGACACACAAAAGAAGGCGACAAGGCGACAGGGCGCAACGCAGGGTGCCCCATTCGATGCGGCAATGGGGCACAGCGCCCATCGCCAAGGGCTCACAGGAACCAGTCCACGGCCAGGATGATGGCGATGTCGCCCGCAAACTGCTCCAGCTCCACCGCCTGAGGGGTGCGCGAGCGGGTTCGGGTCGGGTTGGGTTCACCTGCACCACCTTCGCACACCTGCCCCACGCCCCAGCACCAGCTCAACCACCGACACGCACGGCGCCCTGACCCGCCCATCCCGCCACACGCCCTACCTGCAGCACTATGAGCATGGTGGTGCTTCCTGCACACGAACCATCCCACCATATAACCCCTATCTCTACAAGCCCCCAAAGACCTGCAGCACCATGAGCATGGCAATCAGCATGGTGCCTACAGCACACGAACCCTCACCCCGCCCCGCCCCATCCCCCATCTTCCCCGCCAGCCATCCCCCACCTGCAGCACCATGAGCATGGTGCCTACAGCACACGAACCCTGACCCTACCCTACCCGGCCCATCCCCCATCTTTTCCCGCCAGCCCTCCCCCACCTGCAGCACCATGAGCATGGTGACCAGCCCTGCCGAGGGGATGCCGGCCGCCCCCACCGCCGCCAGCGTGGCGGTCAGCGCCACGATCACGGTGCCGGCGGCGCCTAGCACCACACCGTGGGCCTGGGCGGGGGGCGACGGGCGAGAATGAGGGGCAGGCGAGGAAGGGGGTATGACATGGGAGAGAATAGAGGCGTGAGAGTGTGTGTGTGGGGGGATGTGTGTGTGGCTTGCGGTGCGAGGGGGCCGGAGGGGCGGCGGCGGGGACAGCAGGGGCCCCAGGCTTCGGCCCCGCCCGCACGCCGCTGCTGACCTGGGCAATGAAGATGACGGTGACGGCCTCGTACTGCGGGGGTTGTGGTGCGCGGCGCAGGCGGGGGGAGGTGCGAGGTGGAGCGCAGGAGAAGGGGGAGGGACAGGGACAGGGCTGCGTGGGCGAGGCAAGGTGAGGCGGCACAGGACGGATCAACCCGGAGGCAGCTCGGGCCCCTGCGGCCGCCCCACGCACCAGCGCGGTGCCGTTCATGTTGACTGGTGGGTGTGGATGTGGAGGTGGATGTGGGAGTGGGAGTGGGGCAGCAGTGGCGCGGGGACGGCAGGACCGGGGGCGTGCGCAGCAGGGGAGGGAGGGGTGCAGGAGTCAGGAGGGCGGCAACAAGCCCGGGCGCCGTTCGCGCAGCAGCGTGTGCCTGTGTGCAGTCCCGCTTCATGCTTCTGTATCCCCATTCATTCTTATTCCACGAAAAGCCCGCTTCATGCTTCTGTATCCCCATTCATTCTTGTTCCACGAAAAGCCCGCTTCATGCTGCGGCAGGCGGGCTCGCACCCGTGGTGCCCAGCGGCAGGAAGAACTGCACTATGCGCGGGTCGCAGCCCAGGTTGTCGATGGCGGAGCGCATGGTGATGGGCAGCGTGGCGTTGGAGGAGTCGGTGCCGAAGGCTGTGGCCATGGCCTGGGAGAAGCCCCTAGGCCAGGGAGGGAGCGGGAGGCAGGGAAAGGGGCGGCGTCGGCAGCGTCGTTTGCCAGCACCCGGGTCAGCCCTGGCTCCCCTTTTCCTCCCACTCAGGTTAAACCCCCTGACCTGTCCCCTGAGCCGAGTGGGCTTGAGCCAGCGCGCTCACCATCCCAACACCGCACACGCCTCCCACCCAGGTCGGCCCCGCCCACCTGCAGACCTGCTTGGGGCTGCGCCGCGCGGTGGCCCAGTGGCCGTGCCACGGTGTCGTGGCAAACACGCGCTCTCCCAACCCCTTCTCCTTCCCCTGTCCCCTATCCCCCCGCCCACCTGTAGACCTGCTTGGGGCTGCGCCGCGTGGTGGCCCAGTACAGCAGCGGCAGCGCCACGAAGGCCCACAGCGCCAGCCCCGCCAGCACCACCACCACAAACAGGCCCAGCGCGCGCAGCGTGGCGCCCAGGTTGCACGCCCTGCGCATGGAGGGGCAGGGAGGGGTGAGGGGCGGTGGGTCTGGGTGTGTTGGCATAACAAGCGCCTAGGATGCACGCCCTGTGCCCCGCCGCTGGAGCAAAGCGCAGCCGCATGCAGCGGAGGCGAGGGGTGGTGGGCTGGCGCTGTTGGCATGTTGGCATCGCCTGGCGAGGGGGGGTTCGGGGGCAGCTGGCCGGCGCCCCGGCCCATGCCACCCGGCTTCCACCTGATCCCAGGTCCCCTGCCACCCTTGTGGCCTTCCACCCCTCGCCTCGCCTCCCCTGCCCTGCCCTGCCGCGCTCGGCCCCCCCGCCGCCACCGCCTGCGGCTGCACCCGCTCAGCCGTCCGCGCCGTACGAACACATGCACGCCTCGACAGCGGGGGTGCATGTCCTGCCGCCCTGCCTGCATATGGAGGTGGTGATGAGCGAGGCGATGCCCACGGGGCTGGTCCAGATGACCCAGCCCACGATGCGGCCGATGGCCTCGTTGAAGACGTTTATGAGCGCCACCATGGGGGCGGCCTCGGGGCCCATGGACGCCAGCGCGGCTCCCATGAGCAGCGAGACGGTGATGATCTGGGGTGGTGGTGGTGGGGAAGCAAGGGGGAGGGGGAGAGAATGCGCAGAGGGGCCGGTAAGGCGGCAAAGTACGCAGGGGCCGGCAGGCTGGGCAGCGCGCATGGGTTCTGGCCAGGTGGGCCTCACCCCCAGCACGTTCATGCTGGCGGCCGCCGCGAAGATGTTGTCGGGGAAGGCGCTCCGGATGACGCCCAGGAAGGCCTGCACGGGGCTACTGGTGTGGCCGGTGGAGGAGCTGCGGCGGCGGGCGGCGGGAAGGGAGGCAGGCGGGGGCAAGCGGCGAGCGTGGGCACGAAGCCCATGCTGCGGCGGCGCAACACGCCGAGCCGTGCCCTCCGGCCCCACTCCTGCCCGCCCAAGCCCACCCCACCTGGTGTGGCTGGCCACCTTGGCTGCGTTGGCCGCGTGGCAGCCGGAGCCGCTGTCCAGCGCGTCAAAGGGGGCGCCGCGGCCGGGCTGCGGACGGGGGCGTGGCAGTGGTGGCGGTGGTGGAGGCCGTGGCACATGGGCGTGGGCGTCTCCCTCTTGCCCCCTCCGTGCCTTCTCTCACCCCATCATACCGTACCCCCTTGCCGCGCTCACCCGTACGATGCCCACCATGGCGATGCCCACCACCACCGCCCCCATGGTGGTGGCGAAGTAGTACAGCAGCGTGTAGCGAGCCACCTGGGGCGGGGGGAGGGGAGGGGAGGGGACGCAGCCGTGAGAGGCAGCAACGGGTGAGGAGCGCATCGCATCTGCGGCGTGCGTGTGTGCGGCGGCCCCAAGTTATACGGCTCTCGTCCCCTGACCCTGCCCGGTACTGCCCGTTGCCCTGCGGCGCCCGAGCGCCTGCTTCTGGCGTTGGCAGCGGCGCACCGCCCGGGCCAGCGCGCCAGCTGCGGGACCGCTGCCCTGCTCCCGCCCTGCCTTGAGCGCTGTCCTTCGCCGCATGCCCCTTGCCGCAGCCGTGCCCCGGTCACCGCCCCTGCCACCAGGCGCCCCAGCCTCCCCCGAGGTGGCGGCGGCGGCCCCACCTTCCCCACGGCCTAGCCCTAGCCCTGCCTGCGCCCCTGCCGCCAGGCGCCCCGGCCTCCCCCCCCCCAGCTGGCGGCGGCGGCCGTACCTTGCCCATGTCGGCGGTGGACTGCCGCAGCGCACACACGCCTGTGGGCGGGCAGGCAGGGGAGGGCGGGCGCCGCTGCGTGAGGGCGCCGCTGCCGCTAGGGGTGGGGGCGGCCCCGGCTACATGCCGGAGGCCGGGGTCGGCCCGGAGGCAGCACCGAGCCCATCTCTTAGCCCACCGCAACGACAGCCGTACACAGCGCCCGCTCGCACTGACGTTGGCGGCAATCAGCAACAACGCCAGCACCTGCGTGCGCCCCACACCATCACCCCTTGGCTGTGCGCGCACTGGATGGCGTGCCTTCTCGTCGCTAGGCACCGGCGTGGCGGACCGCCCCCCGCCCCACCCGCCATGACGCTGGCGGTGATGAGCGGCAGCACCAGCATCTTGAGCAGCCGCATCAGCAGGTCGCCCGGCAGGCCGATGATGTCCAGCACGGTGGGCGGTAGGTTGGCGAACGACAGCGCCGAGCCCAGCACGATGCCGGTGGCCACGCCCGCCAGCGTGGCCAGCAGCAGCGGCTCGTGGTGCCACATGTGGGTCAGGCCGGAGCGCAGCGCGGTGGCGGCGCGGGCGAGGCGGGAGGCGGGGGGCGCTGCGGGGTGGGGGGTTTTGCGGGGAAGGGGAAAGGGGAAAGGGGGGAAAGGGTCAGAGCAGGGATGGGCAGAGCGGGGGTGGGCGTGCGGTGTGTGCAATTTTACGGAAAGTGATTGAGTGACACGCGTGCGGTATGATGGCCGTGGAAGGGGTGGAGGGTGTCGAGAGCGGATTGGGGGTTTGAGGCGGTGTGCGGCGCGCGTGGGGGCGTACCGTGGCCATGGGTGTCGCTGGGCTGGGCGCTGTGGGATGGGGGCGGGAGGGTGTGGCCAGGAGTGAGGCGCAGGACGGCACACGGTCGCGAGGGGCCGGGGCGGCAAGCCTCAGCCGGAGCCCATACATATCCACCTGTTGATAAGCGGCAAGTCCTCGACATCAGCGCCCGCGACGCGCGACGCATGCATGTTTGCTCAGCGGTTGCTCTGGAGCGCCTCTATAACATGCGCAACCCAATCAATTGCAATGGATTTCATGCGAACATAGTCCATTAAGGGGCGATGAAGCGACGGCGAACTGCTCGGCGCATGATGGTGCTCGCGTGCAGCTTGCACGACCGCTGGATATGGAATCAGTACTGAGCTCAGCGTTGAGGAGGTTGGTTTGCTCCGGGATAACAGCTGTGCGCTGGGAACTGGGCAGACCTTCCTCTGTGCGATCCCGGCCGGAGCGACAGAGGGCTGTCGGCGCGCGACGTCCGGCCCAGCCCCGACCCCCCAGCACCCGAACAGGAAAAGTTTCTCAAGTCGCATATACACGCTAGCAAGCCCATACGTTGCAAATTTCCATCGACTGTTGCTGCACCCGTGCCCAGTCAACAAACGCGACCAAAATGCGGCCTGACTTCACAGAGCGACCAACAAAGCGATTTTAAGGGACTCTATTGGTCCCACGTTCATCGCAGCTAGCTGGGCCAACCTGGGCCCTTCGCTTTGAACGATGGCAACGTCCCAGCTGGGGCAGCACCAGCCCAGCCCGATGGACACTCCCAGGAGCATTAACACGACAGCCTCAGAGCTACAGGAGAAGGTTTGGGTGGGCGTCCGCATTCGCCCGCTGTTGCGACAGGAGGCGGACGCAAAGGAGACTATCGCGTGGCGCCCTGGGCCGAGCCAGGGCACGCTCATGTGCCTCGCTGAGGAGAAGAACTCTTACCAGCAGAGCACGTACCAGTATGACCGGGTCTTCGCCGACAGCTGCGACTCCGACGAGGTTTACACAGCTGCAGCGCAGCCTATGGTCCGGTCGGCGATGGAAGGCTACAACTGCACGTTATTTGCCTACGGCCAGACGGGCTCTGGCAAGACCACGACCATGCGCTCCGTCATGCGGCACGCCGCGAAGGATATCTTTGTGCATATAGCCCGCACACGAGACCGAGACTTTGTGCTCAAGATGTCCGCCATCGAGGTGTACAATGAGGTTGTGCACGACCTGTTTGTGGAGGCGGACACCAACCTGACCATCTGCGAGGACAAGGAAAAGGGGCCCGTCGTGGTGGACCTCACCGAGCAGAGCATCGAGTCGGAGGAGCACCTCGTGAGGATGCTCAAGACCATTGAGGGCCGCCGGCAGGTGGGGGGGCAAGGTTGCTCGCCAGGGCTTGGCGTTGGTCGGGGGCTTCCTTCGCACGTCGGGCGGCTGCTCGCCCGTCGTTGTCAGGCGACTTCTCGCTGGTCGTGAACCCCGTCCCCGATGCTGCCCACCCTGGCGCAGGTGCGGGAGACCAAGGCGAACCACCAAAGCAGCCGCTCGCACCTCGTTGTGCGCCTGTATGTGGAGAGCAGGCCAGCGGTCGCGGAGTCCGGTGCGTTTGATGCCGCATGCATCGCTGCACTCCGCGTCGCGAACCCGCTGCGAGCACAGGGCCCGCCTCTGCTGCGCAGACGAGGACGAGGACGACAGCCTCTCCGGCGACGAGTCCTCTGGTGAAGGCGGCAGCGACGGCGGCAGGCGCGTGCTGGCGCCGGTGCTGTCGACCATCAACTTCGTGGATCTGGCCGGCTCGGAGCGCATGACTCAGGCCAGCCTGACTGACGACGCCGACCGAGAGAGGACGCGCCAGCGGGAGGTGCGGTTTCTGCGCGTCTTCTGCACGTCTTCTGCATCGTCAGGCATGACGTTGCAGCACGGTGGATAGGACTGGATGGAACGGCGCCGGGGAGCCGCACCGCATACCCAGCTTGTAGTGCAGCGCGTGTGCTGCCTGCGCAAGCACTTGACACAGCGGCCTGCAACGCGTATCCACAGGCCAGCAGCATCAACGTCAGCCTCCTCACGCTGGGCAAGGTCATCCGCTCGCTGGGCAAGCGCGAGCGCGCTCCGTACCGCGAGTCCAACCTGACCCGCATCCTGCAGCCCTCGCTCGCCGGCAACTCGCGCATGGCCATCGTGTGCAACCTGTCGCCCGCGTCGGGTGCGTATCACGAAAGGCCACGGTGCCAACCCGATGTGCAGTTCCTCCCTTCCCAAACCCTTGTCTTGAGCTATGTGTTTTGCTCGGCAGGCTCGGTGGAGAACAGCCGCGCGGCGCTGCACTTCGCCAACCACGCTAAGGCCGTGACAATGCGGCCGAAACTGAACGAGGTGCGCGACGAGCAGGCCCTCATCCGGAAGATGGAGGTGGAGATCACGGAGCTGCGCAAGAAGCTGGTGAGACGAAGGGCAAGGGAGCAACCGAAAGCCTATGAGCAGCGTATGCGGGGTCAGAGAGGTCAGGGGGCACAGCGCCATGCCTGGCGCTCAGAGTTGCCTGAGGGTCGTGCCGAAATGGCGTGCCCGTGTAGGCCAAGATGGACCGCCCGGAGCGCAGCTCGCGGCAGGGCACCAAGCAGCTGCTCGCGGAGAAGGACGCCGAGCTGAGGGCCAAGGAGGAGCAGGTGGGCTTATCACCTGCAGGCAGCCCCTGCACCCGCTCTAAAGCTGACGGCGGAGCGTTGCGCCCTGTGCAGGTGTTGAGGGCGGAGCAGGAGCGCGCCGCGCTGGAGCGCCGCCTGAACCAGGTGGAGAAGTTCATCATCCGTGGCGGCACCGGCAGCCCCGCACCGGTGAGGACGCCACCCCCCGCCCCCACTCACTTCTCGACCCCAAACCATAACCCTCTCCCAACTGGCGGTAGCCGTCGCTGCCAGGCCACCGCACCCCCACCATCCCTCTAGCCACCTCACGGTCCCCGTCCTCCATTGCTATTCCTTTCCACCAGGGCCTGCGCCGCAGCTTTGACGACCTGGACGCGTTCAACACCTCGGTGGCCGGCGGCCTGGGCCCGCTAGGCAGCCAGGCGCGCGGCGCAGTGGGCATGTCGGTGCGCGCGTCCTGGAACCCCAGCACCTCCTCGCCGCTGGACCCCCGCGAGCGGCCCAGCGCCAGCAAGGCCGCCAAGTTGGGCCTGGGCGCCTCCGTGGCCCACCCCGGCCGCCTGCTGCTGGACTACCTTCTGCCGCCGGGCGTGCGGGAGGCTGTCAACAAGCTCGGCGGCGAGCCGTTGGCGTCGCGACCGGGCTTCGGCCGCGCGGCGACGAGCCTGGGCGTCGGGCAGGCTGCAGGCGCCGCTAGCTCGGTCGCGGCGCCGGGCTTCAACCTGCACAACGAGATCGACAAGCTGCAGGTGGGACAGTGTCATGTTGCCTTGGTTGGTTGCCTTCGATGAATCGGGATGGCGCTGCGGTTGTCAGTGACAAGGTGACACGCATGAGCGCCAGCGGTGAAGTTTCGATGGCTGACGAGCATTGTACTCGCGTGGCCGCAGGCGCCCGAGGGCCCCAAGGCGCAGGCCGCGCTATCGGCGCTGCAGGCAGAGGTCCGCTGCTACAGCCAGCAGCCCGCCGCCGCTGCCGCAGTGGCGGCGGCGGCTAGCGCCACGCCTGAGACGGCGGACCGACTCCTGGCGCAGCTATCAGATCTGCTGCGCAACATGGAGCAGCGCCAGCAGGGGTCCGTCCCCTCTGCTAACGGCACACCGCCCCCGGCCGCCGCACCAGCCCCTGCACAAGCAGCTAGCAGCGCCGCGCCGCCGGCCCTGGCGCCTGAGGCCGCGCCAGCCGACGAGTTTGCGCCGATGCCGTCGTCGCCACCCGACGCCGAAGCGGCGGCGGAGGACGCGCCGGAGCAGGGCGAGCTGATCAGTGTAATCCGCTCGGAGGTGGCCCGCCTGCAGCGCCTGCAGGCCATCCAGCTGCAGGCGCACCAGGCCATCGAGTCGCTACAGGGCAGGGTGACGCAGCTGGGCGCCCCGGTGGACACGCCAGGTGGGGTCGGGCGCGCCGCATGTGTGCGTATGGTGGGCGCACAGCTTGGTTTAGCGGACACGGCGACAGGGATGGGTTATGCAGTCGTGCACGTAAGCACGAGTCGCCTGCTCAGTGATGCCACATGTGACGCACCGTGGCCTGCTGGGTGTGCAGGGCTTGACTCGGAGGAGGAGAACGTGATCCAACGGCTCACTACCGCGCTGCAGGTGGGAGGGCTAAACATGATATGAGCAAGGGTGCTCTGTTGCAGGGATTTCGGGAAGCTACCAGCGTAGTGCGCATTTGCATGACTCTGCTCTTTCTGGGCCATGCAGGAGGCTGACGCTGTGGAGGAGGGAGATGAGGACGCAGCGGAGCGCAACGACGGCGAGGCCACCAGCGCTCAGCGCTACGACTCGCCCGCTGCCGTGCAGCAAGCAACCAAGACCACGGCCAGCGGGCCGGCCCGCAGCCCGGCGCGCTTCAGCGGCAGCAAGCTGCCGCGGGCGCTGCTTGCGGGCGTCGACGAGGAGGCCGCCGCGGCGGTCGTCAAGTCGCCGCGCCCGACGCTGCTCACATCGCCCCGCCAAGCGGCCGCGGCGACGGCTGCAGCCACGGCAGGGGCGGTGGCGCCTGCTGACGCTCCACCCGCAGCGGCGCCTGCCGCTACGGGCACGCCCAACAGCCGAGCGCGCAGGGCTGCCATGTATGCGAGCGTTGGCGCTGCGCCAGGGCAGCAGCAACAACCCACCGCGAGGTACGCCCTCGCTCCCGCAGCGCATGCACCTGCTGCGACCACTTCTGTCCTCGCCAGTTCCTGACAAGACCATCGCATTGACCGGCCACGGTGCCTGACCCAACATCTGCCCTCCATGCTGCCGCCCTTTCCACCCCCAGCCCGCGGCCTGGCGTAGATGCGGAGGCGGGCGAGGCGGACGACCTGGGCCTTCGCCGCATGCGCACGCCGTCGCTGTCCATGCAGGCCTCGGACGGGGAGCCCATGTCGGGCGGGCGCCGCACCGCTAGCGCCAGCAGCCGCGGCGCGCTGCTGCGCTGGGACACGGATCGCGCCAAGCGCATCATTGGCCGCGAGAAGGACGCAATCCACGCCTGGTGCGTCCGGCCCCTGCGCCAGTGGCCCCTTGGCGTCGTCGACATAGGGTTTCGCGCCGTCGCACCGAAGGCTGCATGCTTACGGCGCGCCGCGTAGTCCGCAACGGTGCAGGGCCGTGGGCTCCTTGCACCCGGGCGGAGCGACACATACCTTATACCGCTGGCGCCGAGCCAGGATGCATGCTACGCCTGCATCGAAGGGCGGCTGTTGCCCTCGCCCTTTGTGCAGGTATGGGGCTGAGGTGTCCCGCCTCCAGGCCGGCTTCCGGCAACAGGCGCAGGCCGACGTGGACGCCATGCGGCAGGCCATGGATCACTACCGCTGCATGTTTGAGGAGACGCAGGAGCGCGTGGACAGGCTGAGCGTGCAGAAGCTGCTGCTCATCAAGCAGGTGCGCGCCAAGGCGGCGGCGGTGGAGGTTCGGGGCACTGCGCAGCGCAGCGCACTTTCCCGTCCGCACCTGCATCTGTACCGCTGGGTTGGGCTCCATGGTGCCAGGGTCGCAAACGCATTTGCTGGCACTGCAGGGGGCTTTGTAACGGGCAGCTAGGGCAGGGCTTTGCGCCGACCAGCCGTGACTTGCCGTGACTTGTCAACAGGTGCTGCAGCTGGAGGCCGCCCTTAAGGAGGCGGATCAAAAGGACGCCTATATCGCGCAGCTGGAGGTGAGGGGGAGCCTTTGCTCTGGAGGGCACGCATACGGCTAGCCCACGCCGCTACCCGTGGCAGGGGCCTTTGGGGAGGTGACAGCCCGTGAGAGCCGCTGGCCTGGCTCAGCGCTTATCTGCGGACAGACTATCGCTTTTACGGAACTGCACTGGGATGAGCCTAGCGTTACGAGTCTAGCAATTCAGCAGCATCCCCGCTCATCGCCTATCCTGCTGCCTGACCCCGCAGGCGGAGCGCGACCAGGCTCAGTACGAGGCAGCGCAGGCCAAGATGCGAGCGCAGGCGGCGCTGCTGCAGCAGCAGCGCGCACAGGCGGCGGCGCAGCAGGCCCTGCAGCAGGTGGCGCTGCTGCAGCAGCAGCAGCCCGGGTCAGGTGCGTCATGCAGCTTGCGTACGCTTGACGTCGGCGCATGACGTCTACAGTATTCATAGCACGCCCTCAGCCACGTCTGCCCCCGCCTTCACGCCTCTGGTGCTACAGAGGCCCCCGCCTTCATTGACGACGACGACGACTGGGCGAGCGAGCCCACCTCGGAGGTGTGCTCCCGGCGCACGAGCTGCACTCGCCTTCCGCGCCCGCGCTATGCTGCCGTCCATGTGCAGCCTCACCTCCATAGGTCTCCAGGCTTATCTAAAGGCACTGATCAGCTCCTGCGCCCGTCCTGCCCTTTTTCTTGTGCCCCACCACAGGCACTGCTGTCTCAGATCTGCGACCTGTGGCACAAGCTGCACGTGCCGCTGGTGTATCGCAGCCGCTTCTACCTGCTGTTCCGCAGCAAGGAGCTGCTGTACCTCCAGATGGAGGAGCGCCGCCTCAAGCACCGCCTGGAGCAGATCCAGCGGGAGCAGGACCGTGACGTGTTCACGCGCAGCAAGCCGCTGGAGAAGCACAAGCGAGCGCTAGAGGTGCGGCGCCGCATCCGCAACGGTCGCCAGCAGCAACCTTGCCGAAGCCACGTCGGCGGGGCTGCCATGACGTCTACACGCTAGCGCGCCTTTCAAAACCGGCCTTGTCCTTTATGTGTCTCGCGCCCTGATTGCAGCTGGAGCGCAAGGTGCTGGCGCAGGCGGTGCGCCACGCGTACGATGAGCGCGAGCGGGAGAGCCTTTTTGAGTACTGGGGCGTGCGGCCCATGTCGAAGGGCCGCAAGCTTCAGCTGGTCCGCAGGCTGTGGGACCCCGCCAACACCAAGGACCAGGGTACGGCCCGCAGCTGGGTGCACAAGACCAAGGGTCGCGGTGGCATTTCGGCGGACGGTTGGACTTGCATAGGATTTAGGTTGATGCTGACACGGATCCTCCCTGCCTGCATCCCGACGCCCCACAGTCGGCATGGAGGCGTGCGCGCAAGTGGTGTGCGCGCTGGCGGGCCCGGACGCCACGGAGCAGTTCATGCAGCTCGTGTTCGGCAACACGGCTGAGGGTGAGAGGGCATGCGGGCGGAAACCCTCGCCCGGGGCTTCACGCAGCCCACCGCAGCGCCCATGTTCGTGCCTCCTCCCGCTGACATCGCCGCCCTTCCGCCCGCCCGCTTCTTCTGCACCCCCAGCCGTCGCCCGGCCCACGCACGTGGGCGCGCTGGTGAGCACGCTCGTGCGCCGCGTGACCACGCCGCGCCCCCGCAAGAGCTTGACGCCCACCGGCGGCGGCGCGCCCACA
The DNA here is from genome assembly GCA_001662425.1 of Chlamydomonas sphaeroides. NCBI lineage: Eukaryota > Viridiplantae > Chlorophyta > Chlorophyceae > Chlamydomonadales > Chlamydomonadaceae > Chlamydomonas > Chlamydomonas sphaeroides. Next base: position 24,965 of record BDDC01000233.1, on the reverse strand, counting down.
TCCTCGGGAGCCACCTCGGCGGGCTTCTACATGAACCCCGGCGGCGCGCCGGGTGGCGGCGGCGTCACGCCCCGCCGGCAGTCCAGCAGCCTCTTCGCCAACCTGGCCGGACGCGTGGGGTCGTTCCTCTCTCGCGAGAACCCGGGGCCCAGCCGGCCGCCGGGCATGCCGCAGCACTCGCCGCTGGCGGCCGGCGCGCAGGCTGTCGGCGGGCCGCTGCCGGGGCCGCAGGCGGGCGGCGCCACGCCTCGCCAGCTGCAGCCGCACCAGCACCAGCACCCGCACGCCGCGTCGCAGAACGGGCCCGGCCTGGCGGCGAGCAGCTGCACCTCGCCGGCGGGGGGCGCAGACGGCCTGGGCCCCATGGCCCGTGGCCTGGCGACGGTCACGGCGGTCGGCAACTACGGCACGCCGCTGGCGGCCGCGCGCGGGCAGGCGCCGCCGCTTCCGCCGCCGCACCCGGGCACTGGCGCGAGCCCCGCCGGGGCGGCGGTCGTCGGGGCCACAACGCCGCTGTCGGCGCGCGGGCGGCCAACGTACGCCTAGTGGCCTTTGCATGGGCTTGACGGGTGTGCCGAGCGGCGGCGGCCTGACGTGTGGCATGCTGACATCGTGAGAACAAGAAGCGGGCGGAGCAGCCGAGACTAGGCTAGGTAGCTCGCGGTGTGGGCTTGCGTGTGATCCGAGTGGGTTCGCGGTGTGATCTGACTGGGTAGGTCAGCTGGCAGGGCAAGGGGTCCCAGCATTTCGTATGGACAGCGTAGCGCTTTGCCGTGTATATCGGATGGGCTGGCTGGCTGGGTGAGGTTCCTCGGAAGGAAGGCGTACGGCTGTGCAAGATAGGCCTTGCCAAGGCGTGGGTGTGGCCGCTGGTCCTTGCAACGCAGCGCGGAAATAATACAACCTGCCCGTACCATGCCCTACCTGATGTTTGTGCAGTACAGCGGCGGTCGGCATTGCCCGCTGCCAGCACAGAGCGCCCGCGGTCCGCACACAGCAGGTGGGCTGGAGCGACGGCGCTGTACCAGCTCCCGTGTCCCGTCTTGAATGCGCCGTCATTACAGCACGGCAGCCTCTGATCCGGTGAGCACTTCGCAGCAGCCTTTGCCAGGCACGTCCCGTAGGCCAGCACCTCCAGTCCTGCCGGGCAGGGCCTGCCTACGCAGCCGTTTGTTACTCTGCCTCCATCCCCTGCCGCCAGCACCGCCTGCGAGGTACTCACGTTGCCAACCCGCTATTGACATCAGCCTTCCGCCTAGGGCAAGCCTGCGCCCTGGTTTATCCAGCCCTTAGAACACGTCAGCGCCGCTCGTACCCCGGCCCCCGGCCCAACGTGCCACATTCCCCTCGTCCTGCCCAACCTCACACCCCTCAGCGCCATCCTGCGCAGCACTGCTGCCCGCTCGCCACCCAACGAGCCGCAGCCCTCCCTGCCGGCACCCGCTAATCCTCCTCGGCTCCGCTGC
>BDDC01000233.1:10905-23105 GCA_001662425.1 Chlamydomonas sphaeroides | reverse complement strand
CCGAGATCTTGGCCTTGGTGGCGTCGGTGCGCTTCGTGCCCCGCAGGGCCTCCGAGATCTTGGCCTTGTGGGCGTCACGGTCAAGGTGGTGTTGCTTTGATGTGAGAGTCTGGCTCACGACGCCAACTCCCCGGCACACCCTGCACCGTCCTGCACCTGCCTGCACGCACCGCTCCCGACCGGTTGACTTGCTTGTGGTCTTCCCTTGAGGGCCCATAGTACTGGCTTTCAGAGCGAGTATCTGCTTTGCGGGGCTTGTGGCTAACGAAAGCTTATCGGGAGCCGACGCTTTACCTTCCAACCTTGGTCCCAGCGGTCTCTTCCCTGATCTCCTGGCGGTCTTCTTCAGGGAGGACCATAAGGGCCTCAACACGCCCAAAGCTTTGCAACGGCAGCTGGTACGGTAGGAGCCCGGCACCCTGCGCCGCCACGACGGTTGGGCTGCTCACTGCCTGGCTCACCCCGAGTGCACGCCACGGCGGCACATCATTCCAGGAGCCTGCCAGACAAGGCAATGGGGCTTACAAGCAAGGATGCGCATGCGGCCATGCGCCACCAGCGTGCAGCGCCCAACCAACAAGGTAACGATGAGCACCACCGCAGCAAGCCAGCAGGCCTGCTGCCACCGAACAGCGAGTACATGCAGTGTGGGGGGCCGGTCGCGGGTGCGCGCCCCGGCCCAACCGGCCGACTGCATGCTCTGCCGCTAGGCAGCGGCCGCCGCACGTGCAAGGGATTGGTACATGATAGTACACGGGGGCACTACGGGGCCCGGCAGAGGCGCGGCGCCGGCATAGGCCGGAGCACGCCCCCGGCGCCCACCCCCCCCACACAAGCACCAGTCGCCTCGAGGACCAACTGCAATAGCCCCGGCACGCCTTTTCCGCACCCATAGACACCGCGAAGCGCATAAATGGACGTGTCTTGTGTAGTCTTCTCTTTCGTCCGAGAGAGACAACCGGTCGCGGCGTCCCCAGCGGGCGGCTCGCTATTGCCAGCCCGCTAGGCGCCCGCACGCGGGCTCCGATCCGCCCCTCGCTCTTGCACGACAGCGCAACTGCGCAACACCTCGATAGGTCCGTGTTGCGAGAGCCATGATAAAATGCGGCTCAGCCTCAAACCTTTTCCGCCACTCGAATAGCGCCTCATGTACATTCATTCCTCCGTCCGCCGCTGCGGCACTCGGCAGTAGCACCACACGCCCTCAACCAAACCAAACCGACAAACCTCTGGACGCCACCGGTGTAGTAAGTGGGCAGCACTCGTCTCAAACGTTTGATGATGATGATGTTGATAGATACGCAAGGGACAAGGCCACGCCGACGCACGAGCCGCCGACGTATGCGCGGAGGCAAGCCGGCGGCCCGCAGCGGCCCTGCGCCCTTGCTCTACTCTCTCCTGCACCGAAAGGCGCGCGGACCCCAACACACATGAAACCAACCAGCAACCAACCAGCAGCCGTACTACGACTAACGAAGGACTAAACCAAGGTGGCGGATGCAGCCGTGGCCTGTTTGGGGCTGCACCCCCACACCACACGTAAGCACCACCGGCCGGCGGCCCTGCAAGGCTGTAGGAGGCGTCCCGCAGCCGTTCACGCAATCGACCCGCTGCGCCTAGCACAGCCCTTTGACGCCAAGTCGCAAGGTTCGTGCCTCAGCCACATGCCGGTGCCTCGCCGCTTGCCAGAGGGGCCCGCATAGGACGTGTCGGCAGGGGTTCTGGCCGCGGCGCTATCGTGCACACACACGCAGACGCACCCACACAAAACCACCGACCAGCTGGATCTGCCACCCGCCGTGCCCGGTACAACCCCCAGCCCGTCACAGCCCACCACCAGACGTTGGGGCGCAAAGAAAGAATGTATTTGGACCGCACATTGCGTGCGGCCCCGAGTCGCCGCGTCACGCGGCCTAAGTGCGCACACGACAGCGCCCCTTCTCATCCCAAGTCCAGTAGCGCAGGCAGCCAGCCCACCGGCCGCAGGACACATGGTCCCGCCGGGCGCCGCCAGCCGACACGCTGCCAACCCGCGTTGCGGCGCCTCACTCGCGTGCCATCGCCGCCCCGCAAAGGCCACGGCGCCCACCGCTACCTGCCCGCCCGGCCACGGGCGGGCCGCCGGCCACGGCTCCCTCCGCCGCGCCGCTCGCTCCAACCGAACAGCAGCTGACACCGCTGTGCTGCCGCCGCCGCCGCCAGCTCACGCGGCCGCCGGGCTTATGGCTCCTCCGCGCCTCCTATCAGCGCACCAGGCCGCCGCTGCTGCTGCTGCCGCCGAACGGGCCCCAAATGGGCCGCACGATGTCGGCCGCAATGGTGGCCGCGTTCGCCACCATCGCCACCTCGCTGCTCAGCACGTCGCGCGCGGCCACGACGCACGTGTCGTTTAGCAGCGACTCGAGCAGCGCCTCCTCGCTGCCGGGGACCATGGGCAGGCCTGGGGGAAGGGAGGCAGTTGGGAGGAGGGAGTAAGCGGGTGCGGGAGGGGAAAAAGGATATAGGCGAGCGCGAGCTAGGCCGCTAGGGCCCACCCGAGCCTACTCGATGCGCAGGGCGGCCTCAGGCCTGGCCTCGCGCCCCCGACGCCAAGTAACAAAGACATCGCCCCGCTCGGTCATTTGATCCGTTCAACCCAATCCGTCACCACGACCACCCTGGTCCGCTACAACCGCCCAACGCACGGCGGCCGCGGCCTCACCCGACATGAAGGAGCTGCCCTCCTCGCCGGCCGCCGGCAGCGCGCAGGAGCGGTCAGGCACGATGCCAACTTTGTCAATGTCGGTGCCGGCGGGCGTCTGGTAGCGCGCCACCGTCACGAACAGCGCGGAGCCGTCCTGCGAGGCCGCAGTACGGGGCACACGAGGCGACGGGTTCGTGACCATGCGCAGCGGCGGTACAGCCTAGGAGCTCTGCGTGCAGGCCGGAAGCGCGTGCTCGCACTCCCGCATGCCGGGCATCCATGGGTCGCAGGGGCAGCACACTGGGGGCCACAGATGGTGCGGCCGTCAGCCGCGACGACACACGAGCGCCAAGGCCGCTGCTGCTGTTGTCGAGCATGTCAAGATGAGTGTCATGAGCGTGGCGGCAAATGAACGCCCTCCCTCACTCCCGCCCGCCCCATCGGCCGCCCACCTGCAATTCGAAGACCGACTGGATGCGGCCCTTGCCGTACGTGGCGGTGTCGCCCACGATGACGGCGCGGTGGTTGTCGTGCAGCGCGCCGCTTAGGATCTCGCTGGCGGAGGCCGAGTTCTTGTTCACCAGCACCACCAGCGGCCGGCGCGTAAGCGCGGAGCCCGGCGTATCCACCACCTGGCGCTCCACGTCGTCGCCCTGAGATGTGGAGGGGAGATGGGGAGGAGGAACGGGCGGGGAACGGAACGATCGGGGAAAGCGTGTGTCCGTGGGTGGGTGAGGCGTGCGAGGGCGTGTACGCGTACGGCCGTGTACGCCATCTGCGGCTGTGATGGGGCCAAGCCGAGCAGCAGAGCGTGCCGTGCGCTCCCCTGGGCTCGTGTGTGTTCGTAATAATCAACATATGCCCGACACACGACACCCTGGGGAATTGTGTGTGTGTTCGTAATAATCAACATATACCCGACACGCGACGCCCTGGGGGATTGGCTTGTTAGCCAATCCCCCAGGGCGTCTGTGTGTGTGTGTTTCCGCACCTCGCGGCCGCTGATGTTGAACACCACCGGCTGGCCGTCCATCCACAGCCGCGCAATGTCGATCGAGGAGCGCACCAGGCCGCCCGGGTTGTTGCGGAGGTCCAGGATGTAGGATGAGGCGCCCTGGGCCTGAAGGCGGGGAAGAGCGTAGGGTGCAGGGGCGGGTAGACGTCGCAAGGTAAGTGACAGAAAGGCGGGAGAAAGCGCACGAGTGTTATGCATCATGTGCAGCGCGTTCGCGCTGCTGGGTCGAGTGTCCATACCAGCGCACTGCCACCCAGCACCAAGCGCCACGCTTCCCCTGCCGCTCACAGCTGCCGTCCAGCCGCCCTCACCTCGAGCTCCTGGATGGCGTCCCGCATCTCCGCCGCCGCGTTGCTGCTGAAGCTGGTCAGCCGCAGGTAGCCCACGGGGCCGCCCGCGGAGCGCACCTTGCCGTCCGAGCCCACCGGCATGAGGCCGCCTGTGCCGGGCGGCAGCAGCGCCGGCGGCAGCGCGGTGGCGAAGAGCGGGCTCAGCTGCACCCGCTCGCGGCGCATGGAGATGTCGCGGTACTCAAACTGGGGAAGGACGGGATGGGGAGCGGCGGGGAAAGGAGAGGCAAGGTTGGTGCCGTGGCAACGCCTGCGCTGAGCTGACAAACGGGGTCAATGCAGCCCGGCCCGGCCGGCTCGCCCGGCCCCAACTCCCCCTGAGCGCTTACGTCGGTGGGTGTGGGCGGGTCGGGGCGCGCGGGCACGCCGGGGATGCCACCGCTGCGACGGGCCAGGCGCACGTGCACCTCGGTGCCGCCCTTGCCGCGGAGCAGGCGGGCAGCCTTCTCGCCGTTCCAGCCCTGGGGGCCGAGTTGGTTGGCGGGCGGGGGCAGGGAGCGGCGGTTGAGCGCGGCAAGGTGGCGGGCGCACGAAGGCGATGTGCAGGGGCAGCTGCGCACATGGGGGCGCTCGGTAAGCTGGTCCAGACTCCAGAGGCGGCCCGCTTGACTCCCCCGTTCCACGGCGTACCCCAGTCCGCCCGGCGCCGCCGCAGCCCTCCTGCCAGACTCCCTCATTTCCCCCCACAGCGCGTCCCCCCCGCCCCTACCTCCAGGCTCATGCCATTGATGGAGGTGAGTTCGTCCCCGGGCAGGATGCCGGCGCGGTCCGCGGGGCCGCCCTTGATGGGCGCGAGCACCTGAGCCGGGGGCAGCACAGGTAGCGCGGCAACCGTTGAATGCAGGGGTCGGGTCACAGCGACTGTTGGAGAAGGTCGGGTGTGAGCCCGCCAACGCTACACTCGATGGCAACCCACCCTCCGCCTCATACACACCCCGGTGCCGTTTATGGCGCCCCCGACATCGCTGTAGCAGCTACCGCTGCGTCGCGACACGGTGGCGCCACGGGGAGGGGCAAAATTCTTGCCAGGGGAGTTACGGGAATCGAACCCGTGACCTCTCGCACATCCATGGCATGCAAGGGGGCGGAGCCCGAAGCGAGAATCATACCACTAGACCAAACTCCCGTGCAAAGATCAACAGGTCACCGGACCAGGGGAGTTGCGGGAATTGAACCCACGACCTCTCGCACCCTAAGCGAGAATCATACCACTAGACCAAACTCCCTTCGGTGAACACCAACTCCAAACTACAGCCTCTCGATCTGCACCGCGCCGTTTATTCAGCGCTGCGACGGCCACGGGACGGGAGAATGATTGGCGCGGGCGCACAGGCGGGGCGCCGTGCGGCTCCTCAGCTGCAGGGCCGCAGGCCGCGGCGCCGTGCCGGGGCAGACCGCGCCTCCTGCGCGCTGCCGAGCGGCGAGTGCCGCTCCACGCACGCCCTCGGCCCACAGCCGTGCCAACGAACCCCGGCTCCTGCTCGCCTCCTCCATCTTCCCCTTACCAGCAGGTGGCCGTTGACCGGCTCGTTGGCGATGAGCATGCCCACGCCCTGCAGCTCGCCGTCGGACGTCACTCGAAAGGCGTCGTACTCCCTGCGAGGCGGGTGGGCGGCAGGGAGGCAAGGGGGGAGGGGCGCAGCGTGAGCCGGAGCGGCGGGGAGGCGTGCGCGGGGGCCGAGGGCCAGGTGAGGCCCCGCCACTGCCGGTGCTGGGTTGCAGCCCGGCCCAACCCGCACCCAGGCCACTCACTCGGGCGGCACGCGGCGCGTGTAGGGGTCGCCCAGCTCTTCCAGCATGCGCCCGATCTGCGTGGACGCGAGGGGCGGATGGATGGACCAACGCAGGCTCAGCAACCGCAGCTAGGCAGGCACGAGAAACTCAACGCAGCGCGCAGCGCGACAGCAGAAGCATGGCGACGACATTCGCAACGCAGCCGGCCGCAGGAGAGCTTGCCTCGGCGAACGCAGCGTCGCCGTTGCCGCTGTTGTAGGCTGCCATCATGTGCTCGCGCAGCTCGTCTTCCCAGCTGTGGCCGTTGTAGTCGGGGTCGACGAAGGCCTTGCCCACAATCGTCCATGCCTCCACCAGCGTGCGCTGCGCCGCGAACACCACGGGGTCCTCGGACGCGGGCAAGCTGCGCAGCGCAGGGTGGGGGGGAGGAGACTGGTCAGAGAATTGGGATGGATGGCTGATGAAGGGTGGCCGCAGTCGGACCGTCGGCGGCGGGAAATGGCGGGAAAGGCAAGCGCAGCGGTCACATGTCTGCGCTGGGCGGGAGGGCCCTTCGGCAGCAGGCTGAGCGGCGCGAGGCCTGGGGTGCATTTCGTTTATGAGGCCAGGGGTTCAGGGTGCAGGCCGCGTCGCCGCTGACCCGTGGTGGTCAACAAGGGCTTTCCGGGGACGTGCTGCTTGCCATAACCGCGCCGACAGGCCCATCGACATGTCCTACTGGCCCCATGACTACCACGAAGCCTGACAGCAGCGGCAAGGCCACGGAAGGCGCCACCGCGCAGTGGCAATTCACTCACCGGACAAGCTCGGTGGCGCCGGCAAGCGGAGGGCTGAGCACCAGGCTCAGAGCTGTCGTGGCTCCAAGAATTCCAGTCGCAACCTTCTTGGCCAGGTCTTGCAGGCCTGCGCACCCGTGTGTCCGCTGACCGTTCAGCCAAGAACCCTACTGTGGCGACGGTTCAACACCATACCATGGCCCAGCCCCACCGTCAGCAAGTGAAGGTCCAGCATCGCGTCCAGAGTGCTTCTGAGCTGCCGGGCACACAAGTCGCGGTGGCGCGAAACAGCGAGTGGCCCCCGGAGCAAGAGGCCGCCCTTGCGCCGCTTGGCGTTGTACGCACGGGGCTCGCATAGCTGCCGCTGTTGTTCCGCTTCAGCGCGGTGCTGCGCGGTGGCTGTGGGCGTTTAAGGATGGCGACTAGCACCGGCAGCAGCGACGCAACACAGGCAGCAGCGAGACCGACGCGACAAGTATAGTTACAATGCTTGCACAAGGCAGGACGGACAGCTTTGTTCCAAACTGCGACCGCCTCACGAATTGCTGCGTCACCAATGACCGGCCGACACACCTCCGTTCCGCGCATTCCGAGCAGACATCCAGCCTTGCCTCCGTCTAACAATCGCTCACTCAGCACCACCGCCGCACGCTTCCTCGCAGCGCCCCGCGGGTCGGCGACGCGTGACATGAGCCGCCCCTCACTTGCCCCGTTTCCCCCCCGCCCCGCCCTTCCCCTTGCCCGCCCCCGCCCCCGCCCCGCCCTTGCCCTTGCCCGCCCCCGTCTTGCCCGTGCCCGGCTTGCCCCGCGCGCTGACTAGCTTGGCCCTACCGCTGCCGCCCGGCGGGCCGCCGCCGCCCAGCCCGCCAGCGCCCGCGTCGTTGCCCGCCAGCTTTTGCCGCTTGGTGTTGCGCGTGTAGGCGCGCAGCACCCACTCGTCCTCCGCGTGCGCCTGGTCCAGCGTGCCCAGCTTGATCTGGTACAGCTTGAGCTCGAAGCGCGGGCCGCACTGCGGTGGGGGTGATGTGGCGCAGACACGACGCACGACAGTCAGGTCGGTCGGTCTGGCCTCCAGAGCAACGGGCGCAGAACGGCAGTGCCACATGCGAATCCCACCCGGGAGTAGAGCAGGTGGGTGTGACGTAGAGTACGTGCACCAAGCCCCTGCCCTGCCAACACCCGCGCGAGCACGCCTGCAGCACCACGCCTGCCCCTCGCTGCCACCAACCGCCGCGGCCGCCGCACCTCGGTAAGCTCCGTGCTGGCGGCACCCTTGGGCTGGCTGTAGGTGTGGTGGCGGAAAGAGATGAAGTCCTGGCGGTTGGCGAACGTCACGATGCGCTTGGCGTCGTCCTGCGGGCGGTGAAATGCGGCGGAAGAGGGGCGTTCAAAGGAGGGCAACGTGCGACGCCAAATGCTCACACACCCCAGCCCGTCTCGCAAACGTGTGGGTACATCGGATGCCTGGCCTGCCTCCGGACCTCATCACTGCCCGTGCCTCCTCCATTCCCCACCCGCCAACCCCTCCGTGTGCGGGCGCCTTTGCTCGCGCTGTGCCCAGGTAGAGCACACGGCGCAAGCCCCGGCCCCCGGCCCCTGCCCGGCCCTCGCCTTGGGCACTGGGAAGAGGTGCTTGAGGATGTTGGCGGTGCGCACGCCCAGGCCCGAGCCCAGGTTGTCGAGCACCAGGTGCGGGTAGGCCTCGCTGATGGTGCCCACCTGGAGGAGGGGCGGTGGAGGGGGAGGCAGGCGCGGTGTGGGAACAGTGAGCGGGCCGGCTAGAGCCCGCAGGCCATAGACATGGAAAGGGGAATTGCGGGCGGCGGCAGGCCTGGCAGGCGGGATGGGGGCCGGAGTACCAAACGGTCTCGCGCAGTGCGCGTTGGGGGAGCGCAGGCCAGCGCCGTACCTCTCCCACGCCCCTCTGCACCCCGCGTGGCTTCCCGCCCTACCGCGCCGCCCCCTGCCGTCGCCCCTCCACCCGCATTTCCCCCTCCCTCCCTGCCCGCTACCCCTTGCCCTCCCCTGCCGCCGCACCTCCTTCTTCTGGCCGATGTCGTGGCGCAGCACGGTGTTGTAGATGCCAAAGTAGGCGGTGGGGCCGTACGGCAGGTGGCACACCACCATGCCGTCTGGGGGCGGGGGCGGAAGCGGGCGCATGGTAGCTGTTGAATGCGTGGTTTGTGTTGCGAAACAGGGACGTCAAGTAACACGCCGCGCGCGGCACGCCCGTTGCGTGCTGTGGGCTTGTGCACGGCGCGTGACAACGCTGCTAGCACGGCACGCGACCATGCGGCTAGATGCAAGAGCAGGCGGTGCGGCTGTACGGCCGCGCAGGGCCCCCCGCGCGCATTTCGAAAACCACGTCGCCTGCCCTCCGCGCCTCGGTCCCCGCCCCCTCCACCCACACACGCACCCGCCCGCTCCTTTCCTCTTACACTCGTCACAGCCTCCCTCCCTCTATCGTCCCCCCCCTTCGCGCTTCCCTGCCTTGTCAGCTCCCCCACCCCACCCCACTGAGCCCACGGACGCTCTCTCACCCGGCTCGCCGCGGTGTTCGTGGAGCACCACAATGTCCGTGAAGTCGTGGCTGCGAGTGGGGAGGGCGGGCGCCAGGCGGAAAAGCGGGTCAGGTAGAGGCGTCAGCGCTGCGTCCGCCCCCAACGATCCAGCCCAAGGACAGGGACTCAGGAAAGAGGGAAGGGGTCGTGCCTGCAGGACTCCGGCTGGCGCTTGGCTTGGCCCCCTTCACTAGCAGTATCGGCGGCCAGACCGCCCTGCACACTGCACCCCGGCCCACTTTCTGCACGTCTCCACCAGCTCGGGCAGGATGAGGCCACCGCGGTTGATGCGCTGCGAGTTGGGCACCACCAGCTTCATCTCCTGGGGGTGCGGCAAGGCGGGGCGGGGTTGGCCGGGGTGGAGGAAGGGAGCGTTGGAGTGTGAGGGGTCGTGGATGCAATACATGGGACCACGATGCTGCTGAGCCTGCTGGGAGAGGTCTTGTCCACGTTCGGCCACACTCCGCCGCAGCCGGCCACGCCTGGCCTCGAAGCCCGACCGTTGCGCTGACGGAGCTCACCTTAGCGAACTGGATGAGGCGCGAGGAGGGGTCTCGGCTGGTGGTGATGAGCACCTTGGGGTCGATCTCGCCCGCGTGCGCGTACTCGTCGTCCACGTGGCTGTGGCAGCGCACGGCAGAAAGATACGGCAAATGTCGTACGGCAGTGCACGCCCGCGCGGCAGATGTGCGCACATACGCAGCCACATGTAGCCACGCACTGCGCGCGAGCTGCCGTCGCGGCGCAGCGTACACGCTGCCCGTCTTACTCCGCTACAAGCCGTGCAGAACGCATTGCCACATACGCAAAGGCTATGCGCCGTAAGCTGCCGCTATGACAACCGTACGACATCACTGCAGTGTCGTACTTGCGCGGTACGGCGGTGTTGTCGTCCTCCAGCTCCACCTCGCGCCGCAGCGACGCCTCATCCTTGCGGAGCTCGGTGGGGATGGGCTTGCCCTCTGCGCCGGGCAGCAGCGCCGCAGGACGGGGCAGAGGGGTGCACGGGGAGCAGGCATGGAGGACGGGAAAGGCAGGCGGGTGGGCAGGTGGGCAGGGGCTGTCGCGGGTCCACGCGGCGGTACACGGGCGGCGGGCCCGGTCGTGCAGCGGCGCTGGGGCGTCTGGGCCGCCGGCAGCAACTCGAGGGGCGCCATAAGAAGCTGCTATGTGCCCCGCCCTCGGCGAGCAAGTGCGGGCTTGAGAGGGGTTTGGAAGCCTATGCGCGTGTGCCGCCTAGGCCAAGGCGCCGAGGACGCCAAGGGTGCACGCCCGCCGGCCGCGGCCGGTGCCGTCGGCGCCATCGGCAGCCCACCGAGACCATTGCCGCCGCCGACAAGCACCCGAGGTGCAAGGCGATGGTATTGTCGCCACGCGCGCGACAAGGCCAGGCTGCGCTTGCGGCCGAGAGCATCGCGCACACGAGCTCACCGTCTAGCGCCTTGCGGATAAGCCGCTTCCGTTCATAGCTCGCACGCTCCTTCCCTTCAAGACCCTTGCGGTACAGGTACTCTTTCCGCAAGCGCACGTTGCGCCGCAGCATGGCGACGATTCAATGTCGCAGGCGGCGCGCGAGCTTTGCTAGTATTTATGTAAGCAATTGGATGCAACAGCTCTAAGCTTGCTGGAGAGGTCTCGGCGATAACAGAAAGGTGTAGTCGCAGCGGCAGAGTTTGTTGCAGGTCAGCCAGCAGTGTAACAAGGCAGGCTCCGGGCGCGAAAAGTGGACAATATTGCAGAGGTTATAGCGGCGACAAGGCAAGCCAAGCCCTATGGCCTGATACCCGACACGATGCCCCCGCTTAACCCCACCGCGCAACCTCGCCATCGTCCCGCCGCTACGTCTCCAACCCCGGCACGCTGCTCCTGCCAATCCCCAACTTCATTATGCACCACGCCCGCGTTCATCTACCCCTCTGACCCCGCCCCAAACCACCCTCGCGGAGCGACCCGACTATTCAATTACCAACCATGCGCTTTCCTTCGCCGCTTTCATCCCGCCGACGCAACACCCTGGCGACCCCACATCCTGCCGTCACGTGCGCCCACATCCACGCCAATACCCCTCTACGCCTCGTCCTGCGCCGCCGGCGGGCCCTGCCCGCCAGTCGAAGCCGCCGCCGGCGACTCGTCCAGGACCACAGCCGTGCCCATCGCCATCGCCGGACCATCCCCCGAATCAAACATGCTAGGCGGCGCCGAGGAGGCCGGCGGCGGCACCGCCACATGCGCCGGCGCCTGCGGCAGCGGCGTCGCGGGCCCGGCAGCGCCGGCCGCGGCCACGAACGCGCTCGCCGACTGGGCCGGCACGGGGCTGGCGGCGCCCGCAGCCGCCGTGGCGCCAGCCGAGCCGCCAGCGTCACCGGCCGGCGCCACCGCCGCCAGCGTCGCAGCCGGCGCGCTGGCGGCGCTGACGGTCCGTGCCGGCGGCGGCGGCGGCCGCCAAGCCGGGTTCGCCGGCGGCAGCTTGCTCACGGCGGGCGCTGCGGCGGAGCCGCCGCCGCCGCCGCCCGAGCCGACAGCGCCGCCGTACGAGTAAGCGGGGACGCCTGAGGAGGACGAGTTGGGCTGCGAGCCGATGCTGGGGTAGGGCGCGGGCGCGGGCGCGGCGGCAGCTGCGGTGGGACCGCCGGTGCGCTCCCAGGGCTTGGCCGGCGGCGCCATGCGCGGCTCGCTAATGGGGCGGCTGGGGTCGGGCGGCGCGTCGTTGATGTCGGTCTGCACGAGGGAGGGCAGCGCAGGTGAGGATGCGGGCGGGCACAACCCGGACCACTTCGGTATCGCCGCACGCTCCACAACAGGACACATGCGAAGGGTAGCAGATCGTGCATGTCGGGTTGCGCCGCATGGGAGTTGGGGGCAGGCAACAGGCCGGCGTGTGCAACAGGCCATCGCAACCTAACATGCCCTGCGCGCCCCGTGCCGGCGCCCGGCATGCCCAGTACCGGCGCAACCGGACGCTGTCCAGCCGGTGCTGCAGTGCCGCCCGCGCCCTGCCGGTCTCACCCACACGCCGGGCGGCGTGATGCCCTGCTGCATCATCCACATTCCTTCACATCAAGATGCACATCACATCACACA
>BDDC01000233.1:0-10392 GCA_001662425.1 Chlamydomonas sphaeroides | reverse complement strand
ACGCGCCACTCTACCCGGGGCGTGCCGTTCCGCGTGTGGGGTTCTGTGCTACCTAACACTGGAACACATTCCCGGCACTCTCTGTTCCTGATGTCAAACACGTATGTTATGCACCCGCACGCCTAGCCACGAGCCGGCCTCACCCGCACGTTGGGCGGCGTGATGCCCTGCTGCACCATGGTCATCACCTCGTGGAAGGACGCCGGGTAGGCGGGCTGCTCCGGCGGCGGCAGCGGCACGCTGCGGCCCAGCCCGGCCGCCCCCAGCGGGTCCACGGGGCCGCCCGCGTGGGCCGAGGGCGAGCCTGCGCCGGCGCGGGCAGGGCAAGCACAACCCGTCATGACGGCACTCGTTGGCGGGCCAGCGGGCAAGTGCCCGCGAGGGCTGGTGGCCGCGGCGCCGTGGAGGAGGTACGGTAGGGCAGGCACGGCCGCCCGCGCAGAAGCGCGCGGGCGCGGGCGATGGCGGCTGCCTCAGCAGCAGCGGCCGTGGCGGCCCGCAGGGGGCCCGCAGCTGCAGCTGGGGGCGGCTGGCGGCCGTGGCTGGCGGCAGCGGGCGGGCAGCGGGCGGCGGCCAGGCCGTGCCGCAAGCCGGGGCCTGGGGCCGCGGAGGAGGCTGAGCGCCGAGCAGGGCAGGGCGGTGCGTTACACAGGGGCAGGCCCCGGCGGGCCGCCCTGGCCGCAGCGGCGGGGCGAGCGGGCCGGCGCCGCGCCCTGTGTAACGCACCCACACCAAAGCCCTGCCGTGCACTGCGCTGCGCTGCGCGCCGCCCCCAACCGGCCAGGACCACCTGCCCCGACCTGCACCGGCTCGCCGCCGCCCGCGCGGTGTCCGCAACGCTGCGCCTCCGCACTGCCCCCAGTGCCTCCTGCCCCCAATGCCTCCTGCCCCTGCTGCCGCAGCGCCTGCTGCCGCAGCGCCTGCGTCCACGACACACCGCCCCTGCCAGGCTGCCAGCCCTACAGCCGCAACCCTCTCGGCTGCTCGCCCGCCAGAACGCCCACATATGTGATACACCCGCCCACACGCACCCGCCCAAACGGGCGCACACACAGACGCACACAGGCGCCCCCGCGTCACGGGTACCTACCGCCACCGTACGGGCCGCTGGCGCCGGCATCCCCCAGGGCCCGGCTCGACGACGAGTGCGCCGGCGACGGCGGCGTCTGGACCTTGTAGGGCGCCTCGCCCGTACCGCCGCCGTACGGACCGTTGGCGGCGGTACGGACGGCGCCGTACGGAGAGCTGGGGACGCCATACATGGGCGCGCCGCCGCCGCCGCCGGTGTGCCCGGCGGACGAGGGCCCCAGCGGACCGCCGCCGCCGCCGGCAAGGCCATCGCGGCCGTAGGCGTATGCAGAGGCGCCAGCGGCGCCGCTGCCGGCAGGTTCCGGCGGGAAGGAGTTGGTGAAGCCCGAGCCGGCGGCGGCGCGCATGGCCGCGAACTCGTCCGTACGTAGGTACGGCGGCACGGATGACGACCCGGCGCTGCCGTACGGCTGCGCCTCGGTGCCGTAGCGGCCGCTGGCGTGGATGGAGGGGTAGTTGGTGCTGTCGGGCCTGGGGGCCGACCCGAGATGGCATTCGTTGGTGGCGTGAGGTTCAGCCGCTCCGTGCAGCTCCCGCTGCCATTATCGTGCCAACCACCCCCGGGTTGCAAGCCCCTGGCTCGTTCTGTGCGCGTTCGTCCCCTCCTGGGCGGCACATCCCCCTGGGCACACCTCCCTTGCACCACCCACGAGCACACCGCCGCGCACCTGCCGCGGCCGCCCGCCTCGCCCGGCCGCTGCGCCTCGCGCAGTGCGGTCACGGCGTCCAGCAGCGCCTGCGGCAGGAGGGGGCGAGGGGGCGGCACGGGGTCGAGGAGGGGCGCAGCAGGGGGCGTGCCTAGACAGGGGCTCGCTCGTTCCTTCAATTAGCCCTTGCTGAGGAAGGAACATCCACAGTGTCACACATTGGTGCTCTGGTACTTACCTTCACACTGACCACACCAAGACGCGTGCGCGCTGCCCCGCCCCGTTGCCTCCACCACGCCCCCGTCCTCTCCTCCGCCCCCGCCAGCCCCCTCACCCGGGACGACACGGTCAGCTCCTGCTGGCACGCCTTAAGCGACGCCACCGCCAAGGCCAGCTCCTGTGGTCCGGGGAGAGCATCGCCGCGGGAGGCAGTAACAGATATCTTGGCAATGTGAGGCAGGGAAGACATTGGCCTCTGGCAGCTGCTCGGCGGCCTCCAAGCTGTGCAGCATCGCCGCGGCGCAGGAGCCCCCGCACGCATACAGCCCCCGCCCGGCCTGCCCGGCCTGCCCAGCCCCGACCCAGGCCCCTCCCCTACACCGCCGCCGCAGCAGCAGCCCCGCACCTTGTTGCGCGCCTCCTCCGCCTCCCGCCGCGCCGCCGCCCAGCCGTCCAGCATGGACCGCAGGCGCGGTAGCAGCAGCGCCTGAACCGCCCAGCCCGCGGCCGCCACAGCGCCCACGCCAATGACGATCTGCAGGCGGGGAAGCGCGCCGTGCGGCACACAGGTCCCTTCTGCGACAGTTCCTTCCACACATCATATGCCAATTCCCCTGGGTGTCGTGTGTCGGGCATATGTTGATTATTACGAACATACGCCACCGCGATCACAGAGCACGCCCCTCGCGCGCCCCTGCCTGCACCGCCTGCGACGGGCTGCCCCAAAGCATGGCCCTCGTCCATGGGGGCCCCGCGCACCTGGCTCCAGCGGTAGCCGGCCGGGACCACCTGCGCCGCCGCGGGCACCTGCAGCTGCGGTTGCTGTGCCGCCACCAGCTGCCCCGCGTAGGGCTGCTGCTGGGGGAGGGGCTGAGGGTGCGGGGGTGTGGAGGCCGCCGGCTGCGGCGCGGCGGGGACCGGCGCCGGGGCGGCGGCCGCGGGCGCTTCCGGTACACGGCGGAGGGCCTCGTCAATCTCGGCTGCGGTGAGGCCCTTGCGCTCCAGGAAGGAGCGCTTACTGGCGACGTTGGTGGAGCCGCGGACCTGAGGCGGGGTTTGTGGACAGCGGGGGGCCCGGTGAGCAGGGCGGCACATGACCAGGGGACACGCAAACCCACTAATGAGCAGCCATTCTAGAGCAACGCAGTCACAGACAGCGAAGGTGAGCTGTTTGGAGCGGTTTTGTCACTGGCATGCGTCAGCTTCGCGGTAGGCACATTCTAGCCCGGGACAGTCTTGTGGCTGCAGAAATCTCACCGAAGGATGTGAGAGGAAGCCGACAGCGTTCTGGACCTGGTCCTCGCGAATCGCCGGTGCCACTGCAGCGACAGGCGCGCTCGCTACCGACGCTGGCACGGCTACTGCTACAGGAGCGGCCGGCTGTACTGTGGCGGCAGGCGCTGGCGGTGGTACCGAAGCCATTTCGGGAAATGGCGCGACGTCCGCAGTCGCCGCAGTGGATGCGGCGGGGTCCATCTTTGCTTCCTAGTTGTGTATAACGTGATATGCCGTCTCTCCGCCTCGCCTGCAACCTCGTGCATGAGCTGGGCGTGACCGGCACGCAGCCATACACAACCGTACTTCCCCGGGGTGCTCCCCCGCCCCGCGGCACGCGCCCGCATGTACGGATTGCTGCTCTGCGCCGTCTCAAAATTATAACCATACTATGCGAGCCTTACTTAAAGCCAGTATCCCATTCTACCCCTGCGGAACTTGGGTGCCTCCTGTGGAATCGCGCGCCTGCTTGCCAAACCCTCAGGGCCGCGACCTCCCCAAAGCTTCCTGAACCGCTCCTGGACCCGCGTGACCTGCAATTGACGGCGCCTCACGGTCGCAGTCACGGTTGGCATGATAAAAACCCGCCGCAATACCTGAGCTGAGTCGTGGTGTCCCAGACAAACGCCGGCACGTAGAGGGCTGGTCAGGGAAGGGTGGTGGGCGCCTAGGCAAGCAACGCCTTATATAGTAAAAGGCAACGCCGTATACTAAAGTAGCCCACTTGTTGGAGGCGGCCGGCAGCCCAAAATGAAGAACTGGTGCACGGGTGCAGGTAAATGTCCCCGGGTTCACCCCCGGGGTCAGCCCTGGTCGCGCCTGCGAACGGCACTGGGCACTGGGCCCGACGTGCGACTGCAGCAGCAGCACTTTGACGCCGCTGTATGCTTGGGTCGTCTTGGGTTTGGGCAGCGATGGGCAGCGGCTCAGTTTCGGTGACCCAAGGGCACCGAGGACGCGCCGCGTGCTGCCGTCCTGCGCTCAGCCCAGCAGCAGCTCCCGCCCCGGTTTTCCCTTGCAGCTGGACGCTCATACGCGCTCAGCCTTGCATACGAGCGCAGAACGCGGTCGGTGCGTGCGCCGGACGCTTGCCGCGGCGCCGGTCCCCCGGCCCTAGGGGATCGCTCACCGCGGCGCGGTGCTGCGAGCCGGCGAGAGCCGGCGCATGTGCATAGCAAGCGCCAGCACGGGGAGCGGGAAACGCAAATAACGGATCCCTGCGCGCAAGCAGCGCAGGCCTACTGGCCAGCTCTCGCTCGATGTCGCCCCAGCGAAGAATAAGGCGCGCATGCCGCGCGCAGAGTCTGCGCCAAGACGTCTACGCCCAAAACCAGCCTCGGACCCGGTGACGTCTGCCTTTGGCGGTGCTGTTTGCTGCTGTGTGCTGCCAGGCGCTGCTACAAGCGGGCGTTTTCGTGGACGCGGTGGAAGGCGCGCTACTGGCCGGAGTACGGCGAGTTGGAAAGTCAATCCCACGGGCCAAAGACATGGCCCCTGTTCCCCGTCCTTGAAGCAGCAGAACATACCTACGTTATAGCATATTGCAAAGCTCGCTCTAAGACATACCAGCGTCAAGAAGCTCTGCACATCAAGAACAACCGCGCCTCCAAGCAACACGCCAATACGCGTCCGGGAGCCCCGTCAACATGGAGAGCCACACGAACTGGAGCTCTGGGTGCCGGCCGAGCATGCAGAACTGGTGAGGGAGGGAAGAGTGCTTGTGTCGGCTGCGCGGTCTGCGCGACCCGGGCCTGCTTTTCGCCTGCGCTTTAGCTAGCAAGGCTACGCAGAGGAGACTAGGGGCGCTTGCGGCATTCCGGAGTGGAATGCGCGCGTGGACGCGCCTTCGATGGCCCCTGGGAGTTACGATGGCACGCGGCCCCAAACCATGCCATTGCTAGGCGCCGCCACTTCCTATACACTTGTTGTCATGTGTGATATGCTATGTCGGCTCGCCGGCGCCCTGGCTCGAGTTCTCGCCGGGCGCGCATGTCCCGATATACGCATGCTTGGCACCGTGGCGCCCACCGACCTAGTGACCCGCTGATACCACTTATGTCAAACGATGTTGGCTTCGAACCATAGCTGACGCTAGCAGTCTACAAGCCTGCTCCTGCACCCGACCCACTTAACATGACTGACGCACCTTGGTGTGCAGTCGCGCACAAAGAGCGCATCGTCGACGTCTATCTTGATATCATTAGTGCTGTGGCAGCTCTTCACTTCCCAACCGGCAACCGCCCTGTCCCGCGTCCTTTTCCCACAGCAACCGTCGGTTTGACCGGCATGACTCGGCCAAGAGTCTGCATTGCGAGGTGAGTCCAGGGCGTGTGAGCCCCGGCATGGCCCGCGAGGGTCGACAGAGTCATGCGCACCTTGGAGCAGCGTACCTGGGGTCGGAGGTTGTCAGAAGCGCAACGCAAAACAAGCGCACGGACGCTCGTGAGACGCGCAACGGCCAACACCCCAACGCTTACTACCATCCAACCCCGACGCTTGCCCTCTCACAGGAGCAGGGCTTCCCCAAGGCCCTCGCAACTCCGCCAAAGGTTGAAAGGGCCCCCCGACTTCAGTGGTGAGAGGGCTGCAGGCTGCAGGGCTTTCGGGCCTCGGGGTCATCATCTCCCTTTCATGCCCGCTTACCGCGGCGTAGGGCCACGCACCATGGACTCCCGTTGCGCCCACCACCAACCCTCCCGCGCCCCCTGCCCCCACCCCTTCCAGGCTGAGCGCCTCACCGTCCCCCGCTACGCTGCCGCTGCCCACCAAGCTCCTGATGAGCAAGGCCACCCGGCAACAGGCCGGCGCCGCACCGGCCGAGGCCCGAGCCTCGTTCACTTCCAGCTGCCGTGCCGTTGCACAGGCGCTCCGCCGGTGAGACGGGTATCCCAGATCTGGCTGCAGCTTTCTACGCGCACATCTCCCCGCTTTCATGACCCTCGCATAGCCATTGTCACTACACGCTCGTTGCCGTAACCCTTCTCCCCTCTCGTCCCATTCCCCCGCCCCCAGGCGCCAAGATGTTCGCCGTCCCGAACCCGCCAGCGTGGCTCTGGCCAACACCAAGCCCAGCTTCAAGACTCAAACCGACTTCACCGCCGCCCAGCGGACCGCCCACATCGACGCTCTCCCCACCACCTGCAAGCCCCTCGGTCCCACCACCTTCGACCCTCCCTGCCCCACCACCTCTCAGCCCGTCGGCCCGGCCACGACCTCGGCGCCGCTGCCCAACAACTTCCCTCATCGGCAACACCTGGTCTCCACCATCCAGGCAGCGCTCAGCCTCAACATGGCCCCACTCTGCTCCTCGCAGCCTGGCGGCTTCTGGTCCTTCACCGTCATCGGAGACGACGCGCGCAACGTCTCCCGCGGCACCCTGCAACACTGCTCTTACGCCTGGCCCCAGCCCCAGCCTCAGCACCACCGGCGCCAGCTCTGCGCCCTCGACGTCTCGCGCAAGGCCCTGAGCCTGGGCCTCACACCCGCCGACCTGCTCCGCGTGACCCCCGCCGACCTGGAGGCCCGTGATGCCTCCGCCCGGCCCCTCACCGAGCTCTACCTCCACCGCCGGCTGCGGCAGCGCATGACGGCCGCCGCGCTCGATGGCTCGGAGGCGCTGGCGGCGTCTGTCATGGCGCCCCTCGCCGCCTGGGACCTGGAGCTGGGCGCCGACGGCTACGTTCACCTCGTGCTCTACGTCCCGTGGGTCACACACGGCAGCCTGCAGTCGTACGTCGTGGGCATCGCCAAGGCCGCCGCAGCGGCGGCCGCGGCCGAGGGCGCTGCGGATACCAGCGGACGGTTGCCCGTGCCCCAGGTGGACTGGGCGCCCATCCTGGCGGCGCTGCGCGCCAAGGCGTCTCAGGCCATCACCAAGGCCTCTTTTGGCTGGATCAGCGGCGACGACAAGCCCGACAATGACGCCATCGATGGCGCCGGCAGCTGCCTGGCGCTGGACCCGCCCGGCGCCGAGCTGCTGGATGCCCGCCTGCTGTCGGCCGCCAGGGCCGCGACGGGCGCGGACGCCGCCGCGGCGCGCGCGCTGCTTGCGACGGTGGCCGTGGAGACGGAGGGCAC
This sequence comes from Chlamydomonas sphaeroides, assembly GCA_001662425.1. Lineage (NCBI taxonomy): Eukaryota > Viridiplantae > Chlorophyta > Chlorophyceae > Chlamydomonadales > Chlamydomonadaceae > Chlamydomonas > Chlamydomonas sphaeroides. Next base: position 3,085 of record BDDC01000233.1, on the reverse strand, counting down.
GGTCACGCCGGCCTACATGGCGCCTGAGCAGGTGCTGGGCTGCCTGTCGCTGGACACAGCCCGCGGGTGCGCCGAGCCGCGCAGCCAGCGGGCGCAGCACATTGCGGCCGCCGGCTCGCCCGCGATGGACGCGCTGCTGGCCGCGCCGCTGGACGGGCCGCTGTGGGCCGAGCTGCGCGCTGCTCGGGCCGGCGCCAGCTGGCTGTGCCTAACGTCGAGCACCTGGCACCTGGGGGCGGCGCTGCTGTGGCTGGCGCGCGACGTGAAGCGCGTGTTGCTGCGGGCGGTGGTGCCGGAGGGCGAGGAGCCGCCGCTGGCGTGCGAGGAGGGGCGGCTGGTCGCGCTGCTGGGCAGGGCAAACGCGTACTACCTGAGGCGCCTGGAGCGGCTGGCGGGGGCGGCTATGCAGCCGGCGCCGTCGGGCCGGCCCAGCCTGGAGTGGGTGGCGGCGCAGCTGGCGGACATTGCGGCGGCGCACTGGGGCCGGGAGCGGCTGTGAGCGACGTTCGTCAAGAGAGAGAGGGGTCTGTTGAGGCGAGTTGCTTGGCGGGGTCGGGTGCTGTGTGTGTTGGCGGTCATGTTGAGGGGGAGGGCGGCGCGGTGCGTCCGGGGTGCACGCATTGGGTGAGTCTGGGGGGACGGACGCGTGGGCATTGGCGAGCTGGGGGCTGCTAAGCAATGGAACCCGCATGGCTTGCACGTGACGGGCGATTGGTATTGGCACTAAACAATTGAGCCCGCATGGGGGGCACTGGACATGTGCGATCGTGCGCCGGCGTGCACGGCGACGCAAGGCTGGCGGGCGGCTCAGCATCCCTATCACGCTATCGTGCGGGAGCCGCATGGCGTGTAACATATGAGACGTATCAATGTATGGGATGCCTCTGGATGCCGCATCTTCCGCCCGGACTTTGGCGTGCTGTCCCTCGAAGCCGGCCTTGCTTTCCTGGCCTTTACCCCGCCCGATGTCCCGCGTAGCCCCGCCGGCCGCCCCTGCCCTTCATCGCAGCAGTGGTAGAACCCATCCTGCCCCACTGCCTGCCGGGCTGCTCCCCGCCTCCTGGCACCACCAAGACCCCAACACCCCTGCACCACTGGTCCGTCAGCCGCCAGCCCGCAACTCCCTCACACTGGAGGCTGGCGAGGCTGGCGAGGCTGAGGGTTGCAGCGGACGACGGCCTCGCGGCGCAGCCCCGTGGTGGCTCGTCGCCGCCTGGGGCCGCTGCTGAGCCCTTTGCTGGCTACGACGCATCGAGGCTGGCTGGCGCAGGCGTGCGGAATGGCGGCGGGATGGGCGGGCGGGGGGTCGCGGGTCGGGTCTGTCATGGCGGGCGGGCTGGGGCTTGCATATGACAGACATGCGGGCGCGCGGTCTGCTGCGCGCAGCGTGGGCAGGTCCGAACCAGGGGAATGAGGGGCGACACAGGGGCTTGTGCGCAACGGCGTGGCTGGCAGGGTCAGCGCAGGGCCTGGCCCGGGGCGTGGCAGCTAGGCCCGATAGCGCGATAGGCTAACGCCACGTTAATGATAAACTAGAACGAAGTCAAAGAAGGAGTATCTGCGGGAAACAAGTACGTATGAGGCTGCGCAGCGCTGCTGCTCAGACACGCGCTTGCGCTCATGACCCTGGCCATGCATCCGCCCTGGGGTGGGTGGGGTGCGGTCGGCCGCGGGCGCGGGCGCGGGCGCGGAACGCATGGACACGCTGAGGCGCAGCGCGGGTTTTTACACAGCGGCGTCTCCAACCCATTAATGGCCTCCCGCATTGCGTGCAGCTGCTCACACGCACGACACGGAGAGCGTGTCCACAACTACTGGGCTGGATGCAACGGGGCACCCAGGGCCTCCCACACATAATCCCGCATCCCCACGCTCGCATCCTTGGACCCTACGCCGCTGCCGCCACGCGCCCACAGCCCCGCCTCCTGCACCTCACACATATGTACATGCGCCATCCTACGTGGGCCCACATGCCGCCCACACGCATCCGACATAAGCTCACACGACGACTGCGCTGCCCGGCGGCCCAGCCCGCACGCCCGCCGCCGCCGCCACCGCTTCGCGGCGCCCGCCGCGCAACGGCACACCTGCATGCACCGATCGGTCCATCTTTTGGAGCCGAGCACTCTACTGCCAAAGAGCCGAGGACTCTCCCGCAGCGCGCCAGCCGGCAGCTCGGCACCGCGTTATGCTCCTTTGCTCGCGGCCCCGCCGCCCACCTGTCGGTGGCACACAACCGCACCGATGCAACCGATGCCGCACCGCACGCGCGGGCGGGGGCAGCACGCAACTAATGGAACGGCGGCAGCACGGCAGAAGCTGCCTGTCGGCACCACGCCGGTCCGCCGGCCAAAACACACACGCAATGGGCGCGGCGCACTTCCGGCGCATTCGCCACGGGGCAAGCTGCTGCGAAACTGTATGGGGGGGAAGCTCTCTTACGCATCTAGCCCTGCCTTGGCAGCCCATGTACTGCCATTCGACAGTTGGGCCCGCGCGTGGCAGCGATCGCTGCTTTGCTCAACCACGCGCGGGCGGCGCGTCGTCATTTGTCGGGTCGCAGTCGTCACCCCTCTCGTTCATCATCTTGGCCTCGAAAGGGCACTTGACGCCGCGGCGGTAGCTGTAGAACGCCCACTCGTAGCCCGCCGGCGGGCAGCCGGCGTCCTTGTCAAAGATGCTGTTGATGTACGTCCTCGGGTTTTCATCAGTGAACTCGGTGCGCAGCTCCTCCCACATGTTACCAGAGGTCACGAGAATGCACGCCTCGACAGAGTCCTGCTCGCAAGACACTTCGCTGCCGGGCAGCAGGTTCACGGGAATGCCCATCGCGTTCCACTGCTGCAAGATGTTCTGCACCTTGCTCACAGCATACTTGCACTTGGCGCTGTTCTTGCGGCCGAAGTAGTAGGGCGTGCTGTCCGTGAGGCCGCTGGCATACCAGCTTAGGCAAACCTTGCAGTCGGTGCGGCCCGGCGGCGGCGATGGTGAGCTGACAGGACGGGGAAAGTCAGTGGGGGAGCGCGCAGGGGGAGGGGAGCGGGCGGGCGGAGGGGAGCGGCGAGGAGGTGGGGAGCGGGCGGGG
>BDDC01000232.1:48652-66581 GCA_001662425.1 Chlamydomonas sphaeroides | reverse complement strand
TGGCACGTCAGGGGCGGGCCACGTGGGGGCGGGCGGGCGGGCGGGCGGGTGGGCCCTCGAGGAAGGTAGCGCGACCTGTGGGCACTGGCGCAAGGCACATGCCGCCGTTGTGGTGGCCGCCCCTGCTGCCGAGTGGGGCCCGCCCTGAGCACCACCCACCCACACACGCCTGCGGAAATGTGGTCAACCCCCCGGGGGCTACCCGTCCGTTCTTGTAACCCCTGCTTTGTTGCCGGCCCTGCCCTTGCCCGCTCCTCTCCCGGTAGGCCGCGGCCTGGTGGCGTCTGCGGGCGCGGGCAAGGACAAGTACCTACGCAAGTGCCCCAACTGCGGTGAGCGGGGGCTGGGGGGAGATAGGGGGTTGGGGGCCGGTGGCGTTCGGGCTGAGTTGCAGGCTCCTTACCTACTCCCTCAGCGCAAGGCGCGTTGCCGGGTTGTGGCCCACACCACGGCTCTCGCACGGCGACCGCGCGACCCAACGCACGGCGGCTCGCCGCCTGCCGCCGCCTGGACCCCGGGCCTGCGCCCTGCTGCCGCTGCCGCGCCACCCGACAAGTCTGTGCTGCGCTCAGCTGGTGCCGCCGTCGCCCCTACCGCAGGCGGCTTCTTCCCCTGGGTGTCCTGGAAGATGTTCCTCTCCTCCACAGCAGCGCCCGGCAACGGAGGTACGGGGGGCGGAGGGGAGGTACGGGGGGGAGGGGAAGTACGGGGGGGAAGGGGAGGTACGGGGGGGGGAAGCGGCCCATACCTTCAGCACCTCACGGCCCTCCGGACGGGCGATATTGCCGGGGACTGCCGCAGCCGCAGCCCACGCAGGCGCAGGCCCCATCGCCACACCCGAGCCACGGCCACCGCTTGCGCGGGGGTTGGCCTGCGCCCGCGCCTGCGCCGCTCTCCCTCCGCCCCGGCCACACCGCGCCCCACCTGCTCTGCTGCTCTGCTGCAACCGGCCCCGACCTGCCCCGGCCCCCTCGTCCCCGCACAGCAGACCCCAGGCCGCCCCCTTCCCCGGCCCCCACGCTCTCCCCGCCTGCCCCTCTGACCCCACACGGCCCCCGCCAGGCCCGCTGCTGCAGCCCCGCGGCCAGACCAGCGTGCTGTACAAGGTGCCGCCCAAGGCCGACCCGCAGCGGCAGGCGGAGGCGCTGGGCCGCAGCCAGGCCACGCTGGATGCCATGGCGGCGGCGCGCAGCGCCAGGCAGCAGCAGGTGCAGGAGCATGGGCGGGGAGCGGGGCTGGGCCGGGGCCGGGACGGCGAGCGGCAGTGGGGTGCGGCCCTGGGTGAGCGTTGGGAGCTCAGGCAGCCCAACACGCGAAGCGCGGGGAGTTTGGGCGCGGCGAGGGCGCCTCCTCTGGACGATGTGATGTGCTGCTGACATGCCGCTTCCATACCGCCCGACGCCCGCACACCCTGACACGCCAACGCCCCAACGCCCCTTGTGTTTGCAGGACGGGGCAGCCGCGAAGGCAGCCGGCGGCGATCGCGCGGGGGCTGCGGAGTCTGGCGGGTCCGGGGGCGACGGCGACGGCGGCGAGGGGCGGTAGCTGGCGGCAGCTGGCGGATGAAGGGGTGCCAGGAGGTTCAGGGGCCCTCAGCGGGCGGACATTGGGGGCGCAGGCGCACCTGTGTGACGCAGGCCGCAGGCCGACGAGCGGCGGGCCCTGCTGGCGCGGCCGCCGCCGCCACCGCGGGCGCCGTGCGGCATGTGGGGCCCGCTGCATGCGGCAGTCGCCGGCCCTCCTTGCTGTCGGCAGGGCGGCCGCCTGGGTGGGGCGCAGGGCAGGGCAGTGTGTGGGCTGCATGTTGACGGACGCGGCGTGCAGTGACGAGCGTGGCGCAGAGGCACCCGCTCGCCGGTGTCCCAATGTGCAGAAGGAGGTGTGGCGCGCCGTGTGGGACCCCACGTATGGCCCCCCGTTTGTCCAGCAGAGCGTCGCAAAGACTCTGCTTGGCCTCTGATGGGCTTTGGCCGTGTGACGTTTGTTTCGCCCCTCGGCCACTGGGCTGCGGCAGCGCTTCTCGGCGCAAGCGACAGACTCTGCTCCATGTAAAAAGAAACCAAGTCAAGAACCATGTGCTTTGCTGCGGAGCGGCGCGCGGAGGCCCTCCTGCTGTGTGAGCCCCGTGAGTGGGCATGGACGCCCGCCAAGCCGAGCCCGTAGTAGGCGGTAGGTGCCTACTGAGCAAGAGGTCTCTCGAGATGCTCCTCGAAGCCACGGAAGTGGTATATGTGGTGTGGCATCTGCCACATATACCCCCACTGTAGGGCACGTACCCTACCCTTGGTGTTCCCGAGGGGTTGGCTAGTAGGGCCGTGTGGGCTCCGCCAAGCCGAGCCGAGTCCCTTCCGACGGTCTTTCGTTTTTGGTCCCAGCAGGCAGACCCAGTTTGCAGCTAGGGTGCGCAGATGTCGTCTGCAAGCTGCTGCTAGTGGGCGCAGGAAGCCGCCGCAGCAATGCGCAGCCGCCGTGCTGGCCACCTGGCCCTGCTGGCGATGACGCTGCCACGGGAGAGCTGTTGGGCGCATGAAGGGAGGCATGAACGCATGATGCGGGCGCCGCGGCACTGCCACTGCAGCCTTACACCCACGGCCGCTGCGGCGGCGTCTGGCCGCCGCCGCGTGCACCGCAGCATGTCCTCCTCCATCCCTACTCGCACAGCGCCGCAGTTGCACCTCGCGCATGCGGTGAGCATGCGCTGCAAGCCATGTATGCCTGTACCACTCTCTATCTGCCACGCTGGTTCTACAATAAGAAGCCAGGGCCCCACGCCAGCACGTGCGCCGCCGCACGCGCCACAGTAACCCACACGCAGCCCCGCGACCGCGTGCCTCCCCCTCCATTGCCCGCTGCGCCCCCCCAGCTGATGCGCCCCCCCCCGACTGCTGCCATGCAGACGGCCCACGATGGCCTCCCTCCCCAGCCCCCGCATGCCGCTCCAGTGCTGTAGTGGTTGCGGCCGGCGCCCGCGCGCAATGCCTCGCCACGACATCCCACACAATGCAATTAGCAGTATCCAGCTAGGCCGCAACGGCCCGGTGCGCGGTGGCGGGGGTGCAGCTACCGCCGCACCTCGATTATCGCAACGCAGTGCGCTTCTCTGACTCCCACATTGATTCTACACTGCAACCCAGCGCGCTCCACTGCACACGCAGGGCCGCTCCCCACCCTGGAGGCCCAAACGACTACACATGCAACATGTGCACACACATCCCATCCCACACAACCGGCGAACAACATGACCGTTCCTGCGTTATCGTGCCCGCCCAAGCCCGGCCCGCCCCGCAGGCCCAGTCGCGTCATAGTGAAAGAAGTGTTGAGTATCGTACACAAGACATAATCACCGCCTGCAGCTGCAAGATCGCAGCTCAACGTTGAGAGAGCGTTTCGTACGTTTACGGACCAAGCCGCCAGGGGCGTCATTAGAGTAGACTTTCCAAGGCGTTGACAAGATATGGCAGTGCAGTCGACGTGCGGCGCCCGCCTGCCGCATCAAGCACACAAGATTCCTAACAGCGACAGCACAGCCCACCAACCAAGGCGGCAAGCAGCACGCAGAGGCGGCGGATGAGCCCCGCGCAGGTGACACTCGTTTTCCGCCGCCCCGCCGCTCAGCGGCCCACCTAAAGCCGGCCCCAACACATACAAACACAACAGCCCACGCTCGACGCCACCACCCACCCACCCACCCACCGACACGGTGCGCACCACCGCCGCCCAGCGCAGCGCAGCTCGCAGCTCATTGCAGGTAGCCGCGGCACGGCTCCCACTCGCACCACGTCAACACCTGCAGCTCCACGCCACACACTACGGCCGGCGAGGAGCGGGCCAGCAGCGCGATGGTTCCGCACCTCGGCGCATCGCTGCGCTGCTCCTCGGTCTTGGCAGCCAGCCACAGCGCCACGCTCGCGTAGAGCCGCAGCACGGCGGCCGCGCCGCGGGGCCGGCGGCCCGCGGGCTGCGGCTGCGAAGTGGACGACGGGCGGATGGAGGCCACGAGCCGGGCGTGGCCCTCAATGCGGCGCCAGATGATGTGCGCCAGGCGGACCGTGGTGTGCGGGCACAGCGCGAGGGAGCGCGCGGCACAGAGAATGAACTCGGCAGGCGCGGAGTCCGGCGGCGGCAGCGGCGGCGCGCAGAGCTGCAGCGGCGGCGCCGCGCTGCACGGCGGCGGTCGGGGCTGCGGCGCTGCGCAGGCTGCTGGCTGCAGCTGCAGCAGCGGCTGAGGCTGCGGCGGGGCCGGGACGCGCTTGGCTAAGGGCGCAAGCTGCGCGAGCCAGCTCGAGGGGCGGCGCTCGTGTTGGAGCGTGAGCGGCTCGAGCCGGATGAGCTTGCTGTGGCCGCGCCGGTCGCTGCAAGGCGAGCTGCAATTGCTGTGAGGCCGCTTGGCGCGAGCGTTGGGTTCCTGCCAGCGTCCCGCGGCAGCTGCGCTCGTGCAAGGGGCTGCAAATGACTGTTCGATGTGTCTTGTGGGATCCCGTTGACGTCGCAGACTAATTGCGTAAGGCTGCGGAGCGTCGATGCGACGATGATGACTTCTTGCGAAAACGTCGAAACGTCCGTCCGAGGGGCTGACGTGTGTGTTTGCATGAGCGTCCTCTGGCGAGAATGCTCGTGCAGGAAGAGCCGGCCCAGAGACTGCGGGGTCTCTGCACGGCGACTCCGGGCTGGACTGACAGGTTACGACTATATCGGACTCTTGGGCCGTGCCGGGCGCCCGGACGCCGCGAGAAGCAGAATGAAGCCGTGCCACATAGCATGATAGCATGGCGCCTGACAGGTGTACCCAGCGCCTCGGCGATGTTGATGCGCGCAGAAACCGATCAACGCTCCAGCGCGCGGGCCAGTGACCGGGATGTAAAGGTCTGTCTGCAACCACGGCCCGAGTGGCGACGGAGCCTGGAAATGTCTCCTGCGGTGGAACGACGTCAGGCCGGTAACTCAAAGGTTTTCGGGGCAGCTGGCATTTCTGATTGCGCAGAGAATAAGCGATTTTACTCTTAGCGCGCTGTCCTGGAGCACCCCGAACGTCACCGTCGGCCAGGCTGTCGCGGCGGTTCGCTTCGGATCGAGAGCTCACGGACCCCTGCCACTGGACTCACTGCTAAGCTCTGGACTGGTTCAAGCGAGCTTGCGATGGAAAGGGCGGTGGGACGACGACCCGGCTTCACTCGAGTAAATGCTCGACGCCGTGGCGAGGGCTACGTGAACTACGCTGTGCAAATAGAATATGTTAATGATGCGTGCTGAAGATTAGAGCTGAGAACGCTTAGGTCGTGTTTTGTCCAACAACATGAGACGCTTCAGCAGTACAAGGGTGAAAGACCACGGAAGACCGCGCAAAGGATCTCGTATGTTTGAATAGCTCATCAATGGTCAGCAAAAGATACTGTAGTTCTATTACCTCGCCGTTTCTCGCTACACGGGCCAGACCCGTACGGCTGCGGCATGCTGAGGGAACGTCTGCATCTGGTAGAAATCATCAGCACATCCTCAACTTGGCCAGTGCTGAGGGAACTGCCGCTTGAATGTGTCAGTCACCCGTAACCCAGCGCACTGGGCTCCGCGCTAGATCAGCAAACGAGGAGTTATTCGTTGTTACTGACAGTCTTTATTTGTTCATGCTCGATTAGCCGACGGCCACACGGGATTTCGGGTCACGACCGACGTCGCACTGACTTCACCTCTTGTGCAATTTCACCACTGATGCACTCCAACATAACTGGCAGTACATTGAAAGGTTAAGCAGGAGCTGGGCGTTGCACGAAGCCACAGTTTTTGCGAGGCCCCCCCAATCGCATTCCGACCGCCGCGCGGCGTGAGCTGTAAGCTGCGAGCGCCCAAATCCGCTTCCGGAATCAGCTGAGCCTGACGGGGTCTGGCCCGGACTTCCAGTGTCAGCTGCGCGCGACGTAACTCTGGTGCACGTCAGGAGGCCCCCGCGTCACGAGCCCATACGAGCCGCACTGTCGTAACCGCATCAGCTGGCATGGGCAGGCCAGGGCCGCCTGGCAGCCGCCGCATCTGCCGTGCGGGCGGCATGTGGGCCCTGTGAGGCGTGCGGGCGGCAGCCGCCAGGCTGCCGCGGCGTCGCTCTGGCCTCCTGCCTCAGGCAGCCGCGCTGGGGTGCTGGCTACGGTTGGCGCGTGGGGTTGTGCCCAATGGCTGCGACTCGTTGGACGGCGGGCTGTCGCCATAGCTGCATGCCTGCATCTGGTTGCATTCTTACGTACTGCGGGGCCCGTGCCGCCAACCATGTACTCGAAGCCTTGCCGGTACCCGGGCAAGTCACCCACCACACGCAGCAAGTTACAGGCGCGTGCCGGCGGCCTTCACATTGCCCCGTAGCCTGACGCATTGCATCGTACCGGCTAGCCCTGGTGGTTAGCATTGGTCGGTGGGCACCAGGCGGAGGACGGGGCTGCGGCACGGATGGGCCCGATGGGGTCACGCCACCCGCCCACCCTAAAGCCTTCCACCACGCTCCGTCCCGCTCTCAGCTCTTTTCACCGCCGCGGCGCCCCCCCTCACACACAGGCGAGCTCCCTCCCGCTGCCCATGCCGCCGGCCCCTTCCCAGGCACCTCGGCTCCTCGTCGCAGCCTCCCCGCCACCCAGCTCACACGGCTCAGGCGCCGCTGCTCACGGCCCTCCTCACGCCGCAGAGCCCGCAAGGCGCGAGGGCCTCCTCATGCCGCAGAGCCCGCAAGGCGCGAGCGCCGCCCACAACCCTCTCCATGCGCTGCCGCAGGGCGCTGCTGCCACACGGCCTCCCTTCTGCTCTCCCCGCACCCCCGCGGTGCTGCCACCCCGGCAGCTACGGCCGCTTGCCCTGCGCCACGGGTCGCATGTAGGCGTCGATGCGGCACAGGCCCGCTGACTGCGGCTTGCGGCCGCCGCCGCCGCCGCCGCCGCTGCGGCCCCCGGGCGGCTTCTGCGCCTGCGCCGCGGGAGCGGGCGGGGTCGCGGTGGAGGCGTAGCATTGTGTGCACCAGCAGTGGACTAGCAGCGCCAGCAGTGGACTAGCAGCGCCGGCCGACACCCGCAACAGCTAGGCCACAGTCGCCAGCCACATGGGCAGGTCGTAGCACGCCGCGGAACGCAAAGCACAAGCGGCGCCCGACAGGCGTGCGGCCGCCGCGGCCTGCGGTGCCCACCTCGCTTGCTGCCGTCACCACCACCACCACAGGTGCTGCAGCCCAGGCCGGTGTTCCCTTTCACATTCGTGACGCACCCCGACTCACCTTGGCGGGCGCCAGGCCGTAGCTGCTGGCGATGGGCAGCCTCGTGCCACCGCCCCGGCCGTCGGCGGCCAAGCCCAGCAGGCTGCCGCCGCGGGGCGCCGCTCCAGCCGCCCCGGCGAACGAGGCCGGCCCCTACGGGCAGCGGCAGAGGAGGGCCAGCGAGGCGTCATGGATCGGGCATGCGCCGAGCTGCGGACTGCGCCGCATGCAGGACCGTTGCGGTGTGGGGCGTTGCTGTGCGCCGGTGCGGCACGGCGGCGACACTGCGCAGCCGCAGCGTATGGGGCGACGGGGCCAGCCTGGTGCGGGCAGGACGGCCCACGTTCCCCCAGGCACAGGAGGGCACCGCAGGGCCAGCCCCCAGGCACAGGAGGGCACCGCAGGGCCAGCCCCCGAGCGCCCCTGACGCACCAGGAACGCGGAGCCGCGGGGCAGCGACGGCGCCGGGCCGGCCCGCCCAGAGGCACCGGCCGTGGGCGCGGCCGCGCGCGCAGCGCCCGCACCGAAGGCGGCGCCCAGGGCTCGCGGCAGCGACGGCACGGGCTCGTCGTCTCCGCCCTCGTCCTCCTCCTCGGCCTCGTCCTCCTCCCCCACCATGATGCAGTCCTCCGCAGCCGCACGGCCCGGGCCACCACACTCATCGCCGACGTCCTCGCCGTCGCCATCGACGTCGATGCCGTCGCCGTCGCTGCCCGCAGAAAAGGTCTCGGCCAGCGCCTCCAGCGCAGCATCGTCGTCGGCCTCCTCGCCGTCACCCTCATCCAGCGCTCCGGCACCATCCCGGCCCCCTGGCCCCGGAGGCGCACGAAGCGACCCGGTGGGCCCTGCCGCCGCCGCCGGGCGGCCTGACGCCCCCGCCGCCGCCAACGCCCCCGCTCGGCCCGCGCCGCCAGCAGCCACCGCGCCGCGGCTGGCGGGCAAGGCCCCGTGGCGCGGCGGCGGCGGCACCGGCACGCGCGGCGCGGGCGGTGCCGCGAGGGGCGCCGCGGGCGCCGCCGCAGCGGGCTGCGTGGGCTGCTGGCTGGGTAGCTCCTGCAGCCGCAGCCGGGCCTCGTGGAGTTTGTACTGCAGGCGGCCGGGGGCGAGGAAAGGAACGATGGGCAACACAGGCGAGTGCAGTCTGCCACAGGGCGGGGCGGGGCGGGGCGAGGCGGGGCGGGGTGGGGCGGGGCGGGGCGGGGCTCTGCTGCAGCGCGCCCTGCCGCCTCTTCCCCCAGCCTCACCTCGAGCTCCAGCATCTCCCGCTTGCACTCGTCTCGCTCCTGCGCGACCGACTGCGGGCAGGGCAGCACGAGAGGGTCGCCAGCCAGCAAGTGAGGCGGGGAGCAGGGAGTGCAGGCAGGGGGGCCCCCGTGGCCCCACTGCGCGGGCCTTCCTTGGGCGCCGTGCGCCCGAGCCGTGCGCCACCGTCCCGAGGCGCCATCCTGCCGCGCCCCGGCGCGCCCGCACCTTGAGCCGCTCGGCGCCCGCCAGCCGCTCCGCCGCCACGCGGCTCTCGGCCTCCAGCGCGCAGCGCTCGCGCTCGGCCCGCAGCGCCGCCGCCTCGCCCTGCGCCTGCTGCAGCTCGCCCACCTGCGGGCGGCGAGGTGGGCGGCGACGGAGCGGGAGGCGGCGAGGTGGGCGGCGACGGGGGAGGGCCCCCAGTTGCGGCCAACCACCTGGAGTTGACCCATCGGCCTGCCCCCACGTGCTGCCTTCCTTGGCGCCCAGCGCGCACCTTAATCGAGTAGATGATCTGCCACTCCTCCTGCGGGGCCACCAGCACAAGCAGCCAGGTGGGCGGGCAGCCAGGCAACCTGCGCGGAGCAGCCGGCGGCCCCGAACCGCTGCCCGCCCCCCCCTCAAACACAAGCATGCAATCGCCAACAGCTGCTGCCACGCTTTGCAAGCTTGGCCCTCAGCCAGCCGGCCAGCCCGCAAGCTGCTCGCGGCTGCCCACCTTGTGGTCGCCCAGCAGCTCCTGCCGGATGCCTCACTGAAACCCAAGCATCGTGCATGCCTCCCTTCCCCCGTCCCTCTCCCCCCCGCACCTTGTGGTCCCCCAGCAGCTCCTGCAGCGCCTGCGGCGGAGGCGCCGCGCCCCCGCCCAGCCTCGTCCGCGCCACCGCCAGCTCCCGCTTGAACCGCATCAGCTGCTCGTCCTTTTCGTACACCGCATTGCGGGCCTTGTCCTGTGCCCGAACGGCGGCGAGAGGGAGGGAGGGAGGTGCGGGCGTGGCGGCAAGGGGCAGCCGGCGCTGGCGCTGGCAGGCCAGGAGGGGTGGTCGGATAGGTGGCACGCCCTGGCAGCTGAAGGGTGCGGGCGGGCGAAGTGACGCTGGCCGTCCATAGGACCCGCCGCTCCGTGCAGAGGGACTGCAACTACGCCAGCGCCAGGCAGAGCTAACATCAGATGTGCCAGGTGCCGCTATGAGCAAGGCGAAGCAAGGGGGCTGCTGGTGTTGCCCCGTGCATGGCGTGGCTCCACCCGCGCTCTAGCCCGATGCGGCCCCGGTGCCGGCCTCCGGTGCCGGCCCCCGGTGCCGGCCCCACGGCGCCCACCAGCTCGGTGCGCGCGCTGTGCAGCGCCGCCTCCAGCCGGGCGCCCTGCTCCTGCTGCTCCCGCACGCGCGCCTCAAGGCGGCCGCGCTCCTCACCCAGCCTGAGGGCACGGCGGCAGTAAGCGCCAAGCAGCCGGGCGAGGGAGAGGCACAGGGCAGGGCCAGGGGTTGTGTGTTCCAGTGTTAAGTAGAACAGAACCCCACACGCGGCACAGCACGCCCCTTGTAGAGTGGCGCGTCGGCCGTGCGCGGAGGAATGCGGTGATATGCGCCAGTGCGGATGCGAAGCCCAGCCGCCCCAGGGTGGAGTGGCGCGTTTGTGTGAGGGGGCCGACGTGCCTTGACACACCGACCGAGCGCGCAGCAGCCACCGGCGGCGCATGCATGGTCAACGGGTAAACGGGTCATCGGTCCAGGCAGCAACGCGAGGGCGGCATGGCGCAGAGGCGCCCAAGCGCCAGGCGGAGCACGTCGGCCCCCCCCCGGGGCGCCACCGCACCTAGCCAGCGCCGCCTCGTGATCGCGCTCGTAGTTGGCCAGGCGGTTCTTGCGGCGCTCCGCCTTGTCCTGCTCGGGCCGCGACGGGCCGGGTGGCGGCCCGGCGGAATGAGCATGTGGGTCGGAGAGACGGAGGACTAGGGTTGTTACGGCACAGCGCTCCACTGGGCCAGGCGCGGCACAGCTGGCCCGCGCAGCGGTGCCAGGAGCGCGTAGGCGGTTCTAGCTTGGCCCCACGCCATCCGGCTGGGACCGTACTTCGACGCCCCTGCCTTCCTGCAGCGCCGCAGCCGGACGCCGGACGCCCGTGGACTCACCCGCATCTGCCCCAGCTCCCGCTGCAGCCCCTCCCGCTCGGCCTCCAGCTGCATCACGCGCGCGCCCTCCGCCAGCAGCGAGGCGCGCAGCTTCTCGGCACGCTGCTGCGCCGCCGCGAGCGCGGCCAGCGCCTCGGCATCGGTCGGGCCGCCCTCGGCCGAGCTGCCGCCGTCCTGCCGAAGGGACGGCTGCACGGCCGCGGCGCCCTGACCTTGCTTGTACTGCTCCAGGTGAAAAAGGCGCACAGGCTTCCCCGTCTTGCAGGGGCACTGCGGCCCGGTGGCAGCGTTTGCCCGGCCATAGCTGGGCTTTGCGGGGCACTGCGGGCGCAAGGGCGGGGGTCCAGGACAGCTTGGCAATCACGTAGTCAGGGGGGTCAGGTGTGGGGGCGATGGCCCTGTGCGTTAGCCTGCCGGTTTGCAACCCTAGCCAGCATGCTTGCGTCATGCGTAAGCACGCACCCGGCACACGGGGCACTCCTTCTTGTGGCTCAGGGACCGTGCCAAGCACTCCGCGTGAAAGACGTGCCCGCAGATGAGGGCGTCGAGTGTGGCACCACCCGACGTAGACGAGTAGCATATCGGACAATGCAGCTCCAAGAGCTCCTGACCATCGTCCATGTGGCTGCGAGCAGCGCTGGGCCACGCTCCAAGCGCCGCTTGCTCGCGGCCTAGGCCATCGTTCGAGCAGCCGACGACAGCTCACGACGCGCTCCACGGAAAGCGCTGATACTTCTGAAGCTGAACGCGTGTTCTCTTGTCAGGCTTGCGAAGTGTTGCCGTGCAGCAGCGAAGCCAAATAAGTAAGACGATTGGGGGCAAGTCGTTTGCCAGCTTCACAATATATTTTGGCACATATCATGCACAGGATGATGTCGCTGGGAGGAGCAGGAGAGTTGAAGGCGACTCGGCGCTTGCCATGATTTGCGTGGCTCGGCTCCTCGGCATGCAAGCCGTCGGCCACTTGTTACACATTAAAACCTAGGCAGCCATGTGCACTACTGTCGATACTTACTAACGCCATTATACTGCCTACGCTGCTCGGGTGCTCACATCCCAACTTCCCCGTCGTGTTTGTTTTCTCTGCTTGCCACAATGCTGTGTGCGAGGCTGCAGCTTCCACTTCGCATTGATGCCCGGCGCCGTCCTTTTGGAGCCGCACACTGCGTGTCGGCACCCCAGCGTCCCATCGTCAGGTATCATGCATGCCTGGCGCGGATATGTACCGGCAGTCATATCAAGTCGCCGCTGCGCTGCCCACAGGGTTGCATCTTCTGGGCCCGGCACTAGCGACAGCAGCGACAGCAAGGTGGGAGTGCGGCGTGCCGACAAGCCCTGCCGCGCCAGCGGCCACGCCCACTGTTTCCGCGTTCCCAGAATCCTTGATTCCCCTGTAACCCCGAAAACTGCACCCCCCCTGCCACCTGTGCCACACCCTTCATCTGCGCCTCGGCTAGGCCGCAGATGGCAGCGGCTTCCCAGATCCCATTGCGGCCAAGGTACGCCCTCGGCAGGCGGCCCACCGCCGCCTCCCGCGACACCTCGCACACGCCATTCCTTCACCCAACGCACGCCCAGCCCGCAGCCTCTGGTCCCATCCGCTCTCCTCCCCACTCTCCCTCGCTCCCCCTCCCGCCCCTCCACACGCGCAGGAGCTAGTGGGCGAGCTGCTCGACAGCTCCAGCCTGGGCTCCCGCGGCGAGGGCTGGCTGGCGGCGCAGTTCGCGGTGTTGGCGCTGGTGCTGCTGCCGCCCTCGGGCCTAACGGTGCGCTGCGGAGGGGAGGGAGATGGGGAGGGGGAGGGGGAGGAGCTGGCCGGGGCGGGGATGCAGGGGCGGAGCTGGCTGGCTGTAGGCGCAGGGGCGGAGCTGGCTGGCTGTAGGCGCAGGGGCGGAGCTGGCTGGCTGGGCGCAGGAGGGGACGGGGAAGGGAGAGGGGAGGAGCTGGCTGGCTGTAGGCGCAGGGGTGCTACAGCGGCCTGCGGGTGCATGGGTGCCGGCGCGGGCCGCCAGCTCGGGGCCCTTTGAGCAGCGGGGCGCCCGGGTGGGTGCTTCCGCTGACGTGGTGCCGCCGTGAGGGGGCCGCACCGCACGGCGCTGCCCCACCGCGCCGCCGACGGCGGCCCCGGTTGCCGCCACATCACCATGGCCACTGCCGCCGCCGCTGCCATCGCTGCTGCTGTCCCGACAGAGCACCATCGACTCGCTGGCCTCGCTGGTGCTGCTGGGCGGCGTGGGCGTCGTGTGAGGCGTGCGGCCGCGGAGTGGGGTGTGGTGGCCCTGGCGGTGGTGCTGGCGGTGGGCGGCACAGCACTGCCCAGACCGGCCAGACTGCGCTGGGGTGCCACCATGACCTGCCTCGCGCCCAGCGGCTGCGGGGGCGGCCCAGCGGGGGCGGCCCAGCGGCTGCGCCGGGGTGCGCCGGCGATGCGGGTGCCCCCCGCCGTGCCCCGCCCCGCCCCGCGCCTCCACCCCCTTCAAACCCCCAAACGGCAAACACGACATAAGCACACACTCCCGGCCCCAACCTCCTCACCTGCCGCACATGCGCGTGCACGCGCAGGGTCGCCTCGGTGCTGCAGCTGGGCAAGAACCTGAGCCCCCTGGCGCCGCCCCGCAAGACGCACGAGCTGGTCACCAGTGGCGTGTACGGTGAGGCGCGGACGGCCTTGTGGGCCGGGGGAATGGGTGCGGGTGCGGGCGCGGGTAGGGATGGGGGGGTGCGGGTGGGGGTGCGCGGGGCCCCCGCAGCAGGGGTGGCGCTGCGCGCCAGCGCCGCACGGCTGCAGTGTCGGTTGGCCCCCAACGATTGGCCCCAGGGCCTCCGCGCTTGCGGAGTTTGGCACCGCAGGTGTGCCGGGCCGGGGCGAGGAACCGCACTAGGCCGGGCGCCACCGCCTTGGCCCTGGCCGTCTGAGGTAAACTGAAAGCCTTGTGCAACCCCTCTGTCCTGTGGGTCTCGTGGGCCCCTCCCTCGCGCTGCGGCAGGCTACTGCCGGCACCCCATGTACGGCGGCGTGCTGGCGGCGGCGCTGGGGCTGGCGCTGGTGAGCCACAGCGAGACGCGGCTGGTGCTGACAGGGCTGCTGTGGTGGGTGCTGGATCAGAAGGTGAGCGCGGGCGCAGCGTGCGTGGTTGGTGGTGGGTGGTGGGGGTTTGTGTGCATCGGCAGGGGACCAGGGCCCTTGCGCGAGGGTGCGGTGTGAGCAGACCCGGGCGCTGCCGGGCGTGGCCTCGCGCCGCGGCTTCCGGTATGTCCGGTCTGCCTTCCTCGCGCATCGGCTCCGTCCGGCTGCGTCCGGCCCCTCCGGCGTCCAGCCTGTGCCCGCTGTGTCCCTCCCCAGAGCGCGCTGGAGGAGGAGGCTCTGGAGGAGCGCTACGGGGCGGCGTACCAGGAGTACCGGGGGCGCGTCAAGAAGGTGGGCGCGGGGCAGCGGGGGAGCAGGTGGGCTGGGAGCACCGTGCCACCGCTGCTGGGGTCAGCGGGCCGATGCGCGGCCCGGGGCAGCCATGTCCTCCGTCCCGCGCCCTCGCGCGCGTATGACAGTGCGGCTTTACAACTGGTCCAACCCCCAATTCCCCACCCCCCGTGACCCCGGCCTGCTTGTTGCGCCCCGCAGTTCATCCCCTGGCTGTACTGAAGGCACCCCTCGCTGTGTGGCGCCCAGCCCCTCGGTGGCTGAGCACCTGCGGCTTAGCACCTGCGGCTTAGCACCTGCGACTTAGCATCTGCGGCTTAGCACCCGTGGCGAGGAGTAGGAGCGCAGGTCGGGGGCATACGTTGTTCCAGCAGCAGCAGCTCGGCATCTGCGCCGTGCGGCCCCGCTGGCGGGCAGGCAGTCGCCCGCCCGATCGCGACGCTGAGGTTGTTACTCAACCCCCAGTTTGGCGCAGCCCAGTCCTGGTAGCCGGGTTGCTGTGACAGGGCCCTTGCGCATGTTGACCGCGTGGAGTGGCATAGGGAGCAGTGGTTACATGGCGCCGGTTGAGGCAAGCAGAGGGGGTGCTATGGCGCCCGTGCAATACCCCCGCAGTTGCTCAGCGGCTGGCGAGTGCAGCGCTCAGCGGGGATCGCCCGCCGCAGCCATCGACGGACCCGCCATCGCCGCAGCGTCCCTGCCGCCGCTGCTCACATGCAATCTCGTGCCTCCAAGCAGCATGACACCCCGGCAGCAGCAGCATCCTCGTCCTCACCCTCAGCGGCATGCTGCCGGTGCTGCGTTAGGCGGTCAGCAGCGCCCCGCTCGCTGGCGCTGCTGGTCCGGCCGGCGGTGGCCTCGCCATTATGCAGGCACCACCGCCGCCACAGCCGCGGGCGCGGGTCGCACGCGCAGAACCTGGTGCCACCTGCTGGTGGCGTGTCACGTGCCCTCCCCACCTCGTGTCCTCCCCACCTCGTGTCCTCCCCACCTCGTGTCCTCCTCTCCCCGCCTCACCCCACCCCACCTCGTGCGCACGCCGCTCACCCGCCACCAGCAGCAGCCGCTGCCGCTGCCCGCCCAGCTTGCCTCCTCAGCACGGCCCGGCCCCAGTCGCCGTCGCGCTGCCCGCCTGCTCCTCGTCACAGCCGCACCGCCTCCCAGCCTCCGCCCCCTCCGCCTTCCCGCATCCCTCCCTGCAGCCCCCGCCTGCCCCCTCCCCCTGCCGCATCAGTCGTCGTCCTTGTAGGGGAACTTCTCGTCGCGGTGCTCCTTGAGCCGCAGCCGCAGCTCGTAGCAGTCGTCGCCCTTGAGCATGTCCGCCACCCAGCGGCACTCCACGTCCATGTTGACCTGCGGGCCGGGGGGAAAGGGGCAGGGGAGAGAACGGGGGTGGGGGAAAGGGGCGGGGCGGGGTCGGGTGGGTATGCAATGCGTTGGGGCTGCGAGGGCAGCGACACAGGGTCCCAGCGCAGGGTCCCAGCGCAGGGTCCCAGCGCAGGGTCCCAGCGCAGGCGACATTCCCAAGTTCCCGCACGCTAACGGGCCCACGTTCGGGTGGGGTGGGTGGGGGTGAGGGTAACAGGGATGTCGGGCTTGCAGGCCAGGTGGCTCCATCAGGCAATCACGCTCTCCAGGCACGGCCTCGTCGCGGCTGCACATGCAGTCAGCGCGGGCCCGGCGCCGAGCGGCCCGGAGTCGGCGGTGCCGATGCCGTGGCGGGGCGGGCGGTCCAGAGGCCTGCACCCCATGCCCCAACCTTGGCCCTCGTGTTCAGTCCTCCGCTTTGCTTCCCCCAGGAAGCGGGGGCCGCCCTCCCAGTCCCCTCCCTCCACCAGGTACCCCCCCCCCACGCACCATCTCCAGCGCGCCCCGCACCACCCCCGCCAGCACGTTGCAGTAGCGCAGCTCGCGGTACTCGTCCGGCAGCTCCACAAAGTCGGCCAGCGGGTTGTCGGTCAGCACCTGGGGGCCACGGGGCCGGAGGGGGTGGGAGGGGCCAGGGGTGGAGGGGTCGGGGGAGCAGCAGGTAAGGAGCGGCTACATGAGCGGGTTCCGGACGCGGAGCCGGTGGGTGTTAACGCCAGACAGCCCCTCCATCGGCGGCGTGATCAGCCCAGGCAGGAGGGCGGGCCCCTTTGTTGGGGCGCTGCCAGCTCTGCGCCGCCGCAGCGGCACGGCGGGGTCGCTGCGGCCAGCCGACACCCCAGTGGCAGCGGACGCCCGCGCTGCCCCGCCAGGCAGGGGCCACCAAACGCGGTCGTGGCTCTGCGGCTGGGTCGGCCGCTGCGGCGGCGGCCGACAATGGGCCTGTGGCTAAGGCTCCCGGCCGGGGCCTGTGGCAGGGGCCTACAGCCGGCAGCCTGGGCTCGGTTGGGGTGCTGGGCCCGCCGCTAGCGTATGTGGCCGTGCTGCTGGCCGGAAGCAGTCGCTGCGTCCTGTGGCCGGGTCCTGTGGCCGGGTCCTGTGGCCTTGGGTGCGGCCGTCGGGCCAGGGTGCAGGTGCGGCCCCCCGCTGCCGCTCACCAGGCTGCACTCGGTCTGGTCGGGGCTCCAGTTGGTCACGTTGGCCGTCACGTTGAGGAACATGGGCAGCGCCTGGGAGCGGCAGGGGGTGGGCAGGGGAGGAGGGCTGAGGCAGCGGGAGGGAGGACAGGACCGCGGGGCGTGGCGCGTGCGGCGAGCTCGCGACGCGGCGACAAGCAGGGCGGCATGCCGAGCCGCGCCGCGCCGGCGCACTGTGGAGCCCGCAGCTGCATGCCCGCGGCTCCGGTAGACCTGCCTCCACGGGGGGGGCTGACCCGGGGGGTCGCAAGGCGGATAGCTGGCGTGTGCCTGCGTGGCTGCGCACCTGCTTGGCCACCACCTCGGCCGTGTCGCGGAACGACGAGCACTTTGTGATCTTGGCTTTTGCCAGGAACTCGTCCACCAGGCGGATGCCCATGTTGTAGCCCCTGAGTTTGGGGTGATGGGGAGCGGGGGCGAGAGGAGGTGAGGGCGGAGCTGACGGGGGTGGCCAAGCGGCGCAGGCGTCGAGGCAAGTGCCGGGTGGGGCAAGCCGGCCGTTGGAAGCTGGCGCCCGGCTGGTGTCGCGCGCCTCGCTGCGCCTCTCACATCTGCTCTAGCTGCTTGTTGACCTCCTCGATATCCTCAAAGTCCGAGATGAGCTGGCGAACGATTGAACCATAGGTCAAGGTGAAGACCTCGGCATTCTGCAGCATGACAGTGCAGAGCCAATAGTTTCAGCGACGTCGCAGCGTTCGTCAGAGGCAGCGGTGCTGGACAGCCCGCGAGCATGCTCACAATTTGCTCGAGGCTTGGCGCGTTGCGAGCCCCAGAGGGGCCGCCCCGCAACATCGCGCCAGTAGTGGGATTTAGTAGAGCGTAACGGCCAGCATAAGGGTCTCGTGCTGAGGCTGAATGCGCGCGAAGGTGTGGCACTGGCGCTGCAAAGTGCAAATGCTCACGGGTACGCTCCCGAGTGATCAAGGTATGCTATTGGCGTGCATGTGGTTGGGTGCTGGGGTTTTTTTTTACCGGCGTGCCAACGGGAATGGGCCAGCAGGGAAGGGGCCAAGCACCCAAGCGCGTCACACCTGCCCGCTCCTCCTCAGCGCCTAGGCCCCTCTGCGCTGCCCCTCGACGCAGACATCATCCCGCTCAGTACAGCAAGGCCCGCCCACGGCGCCCATCCAGCGGCGTCACCGACAAGCTCACGTTTGCTGCGGCCGGGCCGCCGCCGCGTGCCTCCTCGGCGCCCGGCGCTTGCGTTCGCTGCCGTCCGCTGCCGTGAGTGCGTGCGTGCCGTTTCCTAAGAGTGACGCCGCGATTCGGCGCACCTAGCGTTTCGTCCAACCTCCTGGGCCGGAGTTGGCTTGTAGCAGTTTCGGTGGCTTTCTACAGGGGGATTCGTT